>CAEFZY010076488.1:0-24637 GCA_903066815.1 Brachyrhaphis roseni
TTCCCAGAGCTGCTGTTTTACTATGAACTGTATTCCACCCTCAGATCTTCTGCTTGAGGAAACTACAAAGGTTCTCAGTAGGGTTGAGGTCAGAGGAGGATGGTGACCACTCCATGAGTTTCTCCCCCTTTAAGCCCATAGCAGCCAATGACACAGTGGTATTCCTTCCAGCTTGAGATGGTGCATTGTCATGCATGAAGAGGATTTTTCTATGGAAGGTACGGCTCTTCTTTTTGAACCATGAAAGAAAGTGATCAGTCAGAAAGTCCATATACTTTGCTGAGGTCATTTTCACACCTTCAGGGACTCTGAAGGGGCCGACCAGCTCTCTCTCTCTCTCTCCCCATGATTTCAGCCCAAAAAAATGACTCCACCACCTCCTTGCTGACGTCACAGCCATGTTGGGATGTGGTGGCCATCCACTACCAATCCACTACTGCGTCCATCTGGACCATCCAGGGTTGCACAGCAGTCATCAGTGAACAACTCTGTTTGAAAATTAATCTTTATGTACGGCTGGGCCCACTGTGACCGTTTCTGTTTGTGAGCTCTGGTTAGGGGCCGAATAGTAGGTTCATGCACCACAAGCTTCTGGATGATCCTCCACCTTGAGGTTCCAGAGGCACCAGCAGCTTCAAATAACTGTTTGCTGCTTTGTAAGAGCATTTTAACAGCTGCTCTCTTAATCCAATAAATTTGTCTAACAGAAACCTTCCTCATTATGCCTTTATCTGTACAAACCCATCTTTGTTCTGAATCAGTTACAAATCTCTTCACAGTTTGATAACGCTTCAGCTTTTGTTAAATATCTAATGTTTTCATATCTTGTCATATGGCACTACACTATCTGATGATTTTCATCAGCAGAGATCCTTTGTCTTTCCCATATTGCTTGAAACCTGTGGCCTGCTTAATAATGTGGAACATCCTTCTTAAGTAGATTTCCTTTAATTGAGCTTACCAGACAAACTAATCAACCCAGCTTTCTGAAATTAATTATAGTGATTAATAATTCACTATAATTAATATATTATATTATATATTATATATATTTGTTGTGCTATAAATTTAATAGCACAACAAAAAATGTAATCTTTATGACACTTAAATCCAATTTGCATAATTTGGAACACAGTGTAGATTTTTCTTCAGAAATTTGCCACAAGCCATGTAGAGAATATTGCAGACATGTGGAAGAAGGTGCTGAAAGTTCAAATGAAACGTTTGACCGACATGCAAAACTACATTTGGTGGACCTCTAACACACTGAGTTTATTAGTGCTAGGTTACAATCTCACGGTGGTGGTAGCGTCATCATTTTGGGAATGTCATTCATAATCAGAGATGTAAATAGTCACAGCGGGTCAGAGTGTGTAGGAAGGAAGAGGGAGCTAAATACAAGGTAATCCTGGGAGAAAACTTGTTAGAAGCTGTGAAATACTTCAGACTGTGGTAGAAGTTTACATTCCAGTATGAGAACATCGCTAAACACTCAACCAGATCTGGAAATACAGTGCAACAGCTTCGATCGAAGCATTATTTATGTTTTATCATCTAGTTGAGTTTTTTTTTTAGGTAAGACTTAAATTAACGTGCGGTGATGCGCTGCAGACAGTACGACTCGGCCTTCTCTTCATGCTTAAAGCTTGTAGAGACTTCCCAAATAAACTCACAACTGTAGCAGTAAATTGCTGCAAGTGAAAGGAGGTTCTACGTATAATTGAGTCACGAGTCCTGAATACAAATCCACGCACATAAAAAGTTGAAAACCATGATTCATTTTCCAACAACTTCACAGCCATGCACTGTTTTTTTTTTTTTAAAGCTGTAATCCCCAGATTACATTTTTGGTTGCAACGTGACAAAATGTGAAAAAAGACTTATTTAAACAATTATTTTGAATCAGTATGACCCTTATTCTAACTGCATGTCATTATATCTACAATCATTTTAAAAAAATATAAACAGCCTATAGCGTTCTTATGCAGCATTTCTTTGCAGTCAAACAACTTTCTTCAGATTATTGTCCATGATGCAGCCTGCTGTGAGAGCCTGCAGCGCTTTAAAACCAACATCCCTTTAGTCCTCTGTCCATCAGCTTGACAGAGAAGCATCAAATCCCGGTTTCTGTAAACCTCTGTAGTCATCTCACCATCGCTTCACCTCCTCCTCACCCATGCTGCTTACACCGAGAGTGAAGGCAGAACATGAAAGAGAGAATCAAACATGAGGCATCAGAGCCGTCACTGGCGCCTGCAGAATGCAAAGTGTTATCAGCTGAACCTGATCCTCTGGTTCTCCGTCCTTCCCACGGGCAAAGTTATCGTTTCAACTCATGTAGTTGCTTCTCAGCAACTACACAAGCAACAACAATGATGCTGCCTTCACCAACTTCGTGGATGGTATCAGAATGCCGCTGCCAACTGTGAACATAGTCACAAATTGCTGCAACAGAAACAGGAGTTTATTTAACTGAATGCGTCTCAGGACGTCACTGATCTCTTCACTTTAAACAATGATCCTCATCACAACAGCCCGTCTGAGAGGCAACTCGTTGGTAGTTGTACACAGAGAAAGAGGCTTGTGGCAGTTTTGAGACACTAAACACAGTGGCGCTATTGTCACAATAAAGGCGAGGCGTGAGGATGTGGAGAAAGAATACCCAGAAGCCTTGAATACCCCGCTGTCAGTGAAGATGAAAGGACCCCACCAAGCCAAATCACTTTATCAGCCCAAACAGCCTCTCCTATTGTAGGATGCCTCTCAGACGTTGGGTGCTGAGATGTCACACCGCTAATTGAGAGCCACAATAAAGAGCTTGTTTGGACTGCTCCATCGATTGTGCACGGCTACTGTAATCGCCGCAATAATTTGGCTCCTTCAAACATCAAATGGCGTCGTGGAAGCTGCTGGAATTTGCATTGCACCCTTTGATCTGGGGAAATTTAAACAAAGCAGCTCTTGCTCGGCAAGCGGCAAGGAGGTTTGTGACGTTGTGCCCTCGGCTGCCTGCTTTGCCGCACGTCTCAAACACCTCTATCGTCGCTGTTATTTTGGCTACAAAAGCAACAGAGCGATACAATTCACACAATAAAGACAAACTTAACCCAGAGGTGGCCTGAGTGCCTGTTTGTATTTTACACAAGTAAATTGTTTTGGTGACCTATCAGCAAACCTTCTTGTTGATGGTGGCGAGCATCTGAAAGGAGAGAAAGTGTTTAGCTCAGAATTTCGGTCTCTTCAGATCCGTATCTTGTCTTTTGGAGCAGCTGAAGTCAGACTTTCTAACTGTCGTAAGAGTGATGTTTTTGCCTCTACAGAGACTTTGTGATAAAAAAGAAAATGTAATTCTGACTAGGTGCATCGGAGCTAAATGTACTCCTATTTCTCAATCGACATTTCCGTGAGCAATGAAATGAAATATACATTTCCCTTTTATAGATTTACTCTATTATTGCTGTTTGGTCACACTAACATGTTTTATATGATCAGATCAACTTCATTATAAAACGAGGATAGCATGAGTAAATACAAAAAGCAGTTTTCAAATGATTTTACTTATAATAAAAAAAGCAATCTGAATGAGCTATCCAGGCCTGATTACTGCACACCTAATCAAGAAAACACTTAAATACATTGGAAAGATCTAAAACAGGACCTGACCTAAAGAACAGATAAGCAACAAAGTCTCTCAATTAGACATAGAACAGTAGGAAACCTTCCCAGGAGTCACCAGCCGACCAAAGTTACTTTTAAATGCTACTTTCAATGCAGAGTTACAAAATATTCCACAGAAAAATAACACAAACGTATGTCTTATGTCAAAATAAAAATGATGATAATGCCCAAAACTTTGGGGGATTATTTTGTGGGCTGATGAGACCAAAGCAAATCTTTTTTGGAAAATGTGATCTGGTGTAAAACTAACAGCATTTTAGAAAGTGAATATTAAACCAATAGGCAAACAGGGTAGTGGTGGTTTATTTGGCTGGGGCTACTTATAGGCATAAAGTTCTGGAGATCTTGCTGCAATTTTTTGCTCTCTACCAGAAAATCCTGAAGGCAAATATTCAGACAATTCAAATCACCAGCAATTCCACCTCTGAATGAATTTGATGAAGTGGTCTAGTGAAAATCCAGAATTGAATGCAACTGAGATAGAGTGACATGACCTCTATCTCAGTTCAATTCAGTCACAATTCAGTCAGAATTGTGACTGAATTAAAACAATTCTGCAAAGAAGAAAGGGACAAAAATATTTCCTCAGTGGACTAGTGGCAATTTCACAGTTATTAGATCGATATTAGACAATGCTGTAAGGCTGATTTTCTTTAGCAAGACAAGGAAAGAATAGTAGGTAGAATTGTTTTGTCTTAAGATGTACAAAACTTGTGGAGACGTAACCCTGGAAGCTTGCAAAGCTAGATGAAAGGCTCAAAAAGCTAAGAGAATGTTTTTAGAGTGGCCTAGTCGAAGTGCAGAATTAAATCTGTTTGAGATGCTGTCGCATGAAATTAAACAGGCCCCTTATGTCAACGTGTTTCTCTCTAACTACAAGCAGAGCATTTCTTTAAGGACCAAAAACAGCAACCACGAAGGTCTGCAGTGTACAAATGTACAGGCAGATAAACTACACCATTTTGGTGCCTCATCTACATTCCTCATCTGCTTCCCAACCAGCTGAACCCACCAAGGAGCACCACTTGACACTCATTTCACATCATTGTCTGCAAACGACCTCATCCTTTCCTCTCCGGGTCTCTGTGGCCCCCTCTAAGCGATCTGTGTGCGCCCGCTGAGCCTGATGTGCTGACGTGTAATCAGCAGTAATTAACCCCGGCCCTCTTTTTACACAGGCTGCAGAGCTGGGAGATAATGAAGACATCACATCGTTTTTTATAATTTTTTTAAATTTGCTTTCTTTCCTCTCACCAAGCTTTTGTCATCTTGACTTTTCCCTAATGACTGCCTGACAATGGGATGTAATTGGCCTACGCCGGCGTAGTGGACCCCTGGTATTGCAGTGCCAAATGGATGAGCCTGATAACACTGTGACGAGGGAACCTTGCGGGTTTCTTTTGAGTGGAAGATGTGCATACCTTGTTTTGGATGCCTAAACTCCATTTTTCACTCCTGGAAGCCGAGATACTGAAATATTCTGACAATCCTCCTTCAGCTCCTTTTGGTCCTGGTCCAACCTTGGAATCCAACTGTAGGCAGTCCTGGCAAGCAAACAAAAACAAGATGCATCTTTACACTGTTCTTTTGTTTGAGACAAAGGTATTTGCATAACAGAGAGTTCAGGCAGCTCTCTGAAGGAGTTTTGGAAACTGCGCTATAATCTTGAGCAGAATGATTCAAGTGTCAGTCAATCTCCCCGGAGAAGAAGACGGATGAAGCCGGTTGAAGCCTTGGATGCAAAAATAGCATGGGAGATGGAGGACACCTCTGCTCTACCCCCACATCTGCCCCCTGGCCCTTTGAAGAGAAATGTCTACATCAAATGCTGAATTATCTATTCAAATGCCTGGAAACAATCTTTGGACAATGACACATCAATCAAACGATCCCTGAACCGGGGGTGGTTGTTTATATAAATGCCGTCCATCTGGGGGGAGAGATCTCAGCAACGTTACATCTCGCTATCTTTGGGGAGATGGCAGGAGAAAAGAAAGAAAGAAGTTCATATAAAAAAAAAAAACCTTAAAATTCAGCTTTTTTTCTCTCCTCTTCTTAGTTTTTTTTTTTTTCCCTTTTTAAATCCCAGCGTGAATGTGTCGGCGAGCTCGTGGTATGCATCAAGATGAAAAGTGGAGGCCATCTCTTTGAAATCCTCCTCAAGTCAAAATTACCATTTCATTTCAACTCCAGCCAGGAAACGGGAGAGAGCGGGGCCACTGCTAACTGCTTTGGGCATAGCGTTATTTATTGTGTGTAAACTTTGGAAGAACACTGTTGCCTGGGAAAATGTGTTGTGTGGGCGGTGGAAGTGAACAGTTGGAGCAACCACAAAGGGAGAGATCAGGCCTATTTTCTCTGTAGGAGGAACACATAAAAGTGAAAATAATGCCCATTATTACAGAAAAACAACACCAGTCTGCTTTTGCTCGTAATTTTTCTAACAGCAAAGATCTTACCTCAGAAGCTGAGCAACCCAATAGTTGACCCTATTTAGGTAACTTCATTAGCATTTTCTCAGCTTTTTTTTAATTAGGAAGCTTTCTGTGGTAAGTGAGCTATTATCTAAGTTGGAACTACTTTTTCATGGTGGTTTAGTCTGTTTAGGTGGTTAATTTACTTGTTTTTATTAACCTCTTCTCTGTATGGGGTAAAATTACCTAAACTGTACAGTGAATCTATATATTTTTAAACAGATTTTTTTTTGTACATGGTGTCGTTTTAAGAGTTTATGAGTAGTTACTGTCTCACCCCCGGTAGACTGTTTAACATTTTATATCATCTATGCTTCGAGCGAAGGGTGTATTAAATTAAAATGTGTCAGACAAATTTGACAGGAATGGTTGCATATTCACTCTGTGTGTATTCACTCCATTACACATAGAGTGAATATGTTCCCAACATATTTTTTTGTCTCTTTTTCATATTTTGTCATGTTCCTACCACAGACCAGTATTTGTTTTACTGGGGTTTTAATAGACAGACCGTAGCAAACTCAAGCAGACCATAACAAACTCGAGTACATTTAAAAACAGCCATTGTTGCGCTAATGGGCATTGCACAGACTGATCAAGAACTCATGAAAGTACAACGCATGGCAAAAGAAAAGGAAAAACTAGGTAGATCATGATTATGAAGTGGCAGAGTAGGTAAAACGAAAATGTTTTAAAAAAAAGTCTTTACACATCACCAAATTAACGGAGCAGGAACTACGCAGTAACTACGCAGTAACTTAAATGTCTCAACCTCAGCATAAATCCAGAAAATCACCAAAATTCCAGAGCGAGAGAGAAAATGTAGTGCAGTTCCACATAAAGCATGAAAAACAATTTCTGTATTTTTGACTGCAAGTAAGTGATATTGATTTCTGACCTCTTCCTGAGTTAAAACAATTCTTATTAAATGTATATGTAGTTGTTTTCTTTGCAATATTGGAGGTCTGAAAGCACTCCATCTTTGTCTTTATTTTGACCATATCTCATTTTCTGCAAATAAATACAAAATTTTTGCTTGGAAGTTTGGAGGCATGTTTTCAGTAGTTCGTAGAATAAAAGAAAAATGTTAATTTTGCTCAAACATATACCGCAATTTCCGGACGATAGCGCACACCTGATTATAAGCCGCAAGTGCCTACATACAGACGGTACACAGAAAGAGTTTTCAAAGTTTTAGCAATATACCTTAGCTTTTTTTTCCAACCAGTGCCTGTGACGCGGCAGTAACACAGCAGCAATACGGTAGTAATACAGCACTAACAGGGCTGGTAAAAAAAAAAACCCATACCAAAGTCACTGAGAGTCGTCTTCATCTTCCTCCTGAGTACTGAGACGAGTTAAGTTACATTAACTTGCGTCTTCCTCGACACATATTCCCCGTTTCACTCTTACCTTTTCTGCTCGAGCGCCCCTGGCGGCCGTTAGAAAAAATACACAAATAAGCCGCATCTTTGTATAAGCCGCAGGGCTGAAAGGGTGTGACAAAAGCCGCGGCTTATAACCCGGAAATTACGGTACCTATAAAAGTAAAATCATGTGTAGTGCTATTAATATTTTCCGCAGAACCATTTGTTTAGCAGTCTAAGTCCTAAAAAGGGAGACTATTTGATAATTAAAAGATAATATAACTTCATGGCTCCACTAATCAAGGTTCAAGGGGCAAAAAATGGAAATTATAATATTTTACCAGAACAGATTGAACTTTAAACAAAGTTTGTAAATCTCCCAAAAATAAAGATTTACAGACTCTCTTTTGGGGATAGCACAATCAAATTTGGGATCCAGATTTGGTTTTTGTGAGCGTACAGGAACATATATGGATATTTTTATGACAGGAATATTTAAGAAACAGTTTATTTTTTACGATGTGTTTTGAAGGCAGAAATGCAATTTGTGATGCATTAAAAGAAATTTTATGCAAAGCTAACTCATCCTGTTATTTTTGATTCTTTTCAACACATGAACGTAGTTGCATCATTCTTCACTAAAATGGATACAATTCACACTGCAAATGTTCTGTTATCAGTCCCCAGTCAGCACCAGAGGAGAGGGTGTGGATGCAGTTAATTAACTGTTAAACAGCAGGGAATCAGCCTGAATTTTGTTGACTGTTTCTATCTCACAGAAGAGTACATCTAATCTTAAACATGTGGCTGAAATCTGAAGATTTATGCATGACAACAGGCAGTGTAAAGAGACTGACTGCTGCTGCCTCTTTTTATTCAAAAAACAAAATCCATGTTTGCTCTTTGACATCATGTTTCCATTTTGTCTCTCCCAAAAAATAGCAAATTATACTTTTCTCATTTTGTCATTTTGCAAACTTCAATGTGTTTTACTGAGATTTTATATGATAGACCGACAGAAAGTAGTGCAAAATTGTGAAGTTTTGTCAATAAAATCTGAAAAGTGGGTCATGCACTTGTATTTAGCTTCAAGCGCAAGTCTTTTTAGGTTATGTCTCCACCAGCTAATCACTTCAACACACATTTTCAGTTACTTTTCTTTGAAAAATGACCCAAACTCAGACAGATTGAATGGTTTAACATCGACTTTCAAATCTCGCAACACATATATTCTCATTTGCACAGAATCTGGACTTTGGGCCTTCATTACACTTTATAATGACTGGATGTAAACAATACTATTGTTACTGTAGCTGTGTGTTTATGGTAATGTTCCCATTGGAAGATAAACCTCCTCACCATCTTGTACGGTCTCTAAGAGGCTTTCTGTCATAAAGGCCCTGTATTTATCTTTGTCTATTGTCCCATCAATTTTGACAAGCTTCCTTGTCCCACAGCATGATGCGACCACCATCTTGTTTCATGGTTGAGATTGTCTGTTCATGGTAATGTGCGGTGTTAGATCTGTATTTCATATTGGTCAGAAATGTATTAAAATTACTTATTAGCAGAGCGGCATTTTCTACATTTGCTGTGTGCTATATATCAGTTGTCCCCAACCCCCGGGTGGACCGGTACCGGTCCGTGGACCAATTGGTACCGGGCACACAAGAGATGATTAAATATTTCCGTTTCATATATTATCTGAGTCTGAAAATCCTTTAACTGGTTTCTCTCGGTTACTTCTTGCGCGCCAACATTGAGCCAGAAGCAGCAAAATGAGTCAGAAACAGATCAAATGTCTTTGGAAAGTTTCTTTGCGAAGGGAAAAAGGCCCAGAGAAGAGACAGGAGAATGGATTTATCCCTGTAGGTGATTCCCACATTACAAGATGCTCTGCATGATATGGTGACCGGATGTTAATGAGGCAATGAAGCTTCAAACTGCTTCGCTACTTACAGACCAAGCACCCTGTGCATAAGCAACACTTCGGGTGTCATTGTCTCCCATCACTCCCAGATGGGGCCGTCTTTGCAGAGAAAAAGTTCAGGGCTCCCAATGATTTGACGTTATCGTGAGTTAAACTTTTCATGAAAGTAAAATGTTCGTTTTTGTGGCACATCTGTATTATTTTGAAGGGATGTGTAAATGTCACCATAGCGACCAGAGTCAGAGGCGTTGGGCTCCAACTCTTCTCCTTATCATTTCTGTTGATATTTCTTGTACTAATTGCTGAATAAACATTCATGCTGTTTCCACCGGACTCTCAGTTGCGCCATGTCAATTGTTTGGGCAGGATGATTGGTTATGATTATCGCACGCGACAATCTTAGAACTCAGAATGTTCTAAGATTGTCGTAAGGGGAAAATCTAAAAAAAATTTAAAATTGTGCCATGTGAACTAGCCACCAACATGAAGAAGTCTTTTACTCCCCCTTCTTCTCCCAGGCCGCAGTAAAATTGCCAAGCCTTGACCGGTCTGCGGTGATAAAAAGGTTGGAGACCACTGCCTTATATGACTTGTGGAAGCACTTTTTATGGTTTTCTCTCAACAATGGGTTTTTACATAAATGCCTGACTGTTGTAGTAGACAACCAACTTTTGACAGATTCACCAACTTAAGTTGTGGATTTCTGTGGCTCCTCCAGAGTAACTAAGGGTCTATTGGTTAGGGTTAGGGTTACGCTCCTTGCCCTCTGCTGTATTCACTGGTTCTCATTATAATGTTTGTGCAATTATGTTCTCCTACAAACTTTCTCTTTTGAAAATAACTTTAGTTCTTCATTAACATTTCATTCTATCTCCCAATCATCTACTACTTGTCTTTAGCCATATAAAATTCTAATAATATACATTATTGTTAGTGTTTGTGGCGATACAACAAGCAGCATAATGTAAAGAACTGCAGATTTTAATTCACTTTTGCCATTGAAACAAGTGTCATACTTGCAAAAAGTACATAAAGCTATAAAAGAAATGGCAAAATTAACCACTTTGTTGGTAAGTAAGAAAAAACATGTATGAATCAAAGGACAGGTGTATAAAAATAGGCGCTGGTTCTAATTTTTTACTTCAAAAATTTTAGTTGCTCCAAATTTCACGCAAGGTAAAACAGCAAAGATCTGACTGGATCCTGCTGATGATAAATGATCCAAAAGTTGCTCTGAAATCAAGAATCCAGATTGATTCAGTCACTCAGTCTCTGCCTCTCTCAATGAAATTCTTCAAACGCATTAGATGAAGGAGCTGAAAACCTAGCCTGGAATTACATACATGTTTGGAGTTCAGCGACTTGTTCATTTGTTTTATCTAACCACCTTCTTGTGTCCGTCACATCAATTTATTTGTATTGGCCCCAGCCACATTGGACTCGGCGACTGTTTATATATTTGAACAAGGACTGTTGAAGGTAGGGGGAAATGTTCGACTAAACTAGAGCCTGGTCCTCTCTAACATTTATACACACTGGTCTGACTTTGAGGGGAAACTGTTTACCTCAGCTGGTTCTGTTCCACAGGCGGCCCAAGTGTCAGATCTGTGATCTGGAAAAGCAAAAAAAAAAATTTAAAAATGCAGTAACAGAAGAAAAGCTCGTAAGATGTGTATGAAGAAACATTGCACCAGGAAGCAGACAGGCTAAGAGAAACAAAAGCACAGAAAAAAACCAGAAGGAAACAAATGGGAATCAGTTGCACAATAAGATCACCTTACAGGAAGCGCACACTCTGATACTTTAGCTGCTGACCTCTGGTGTGCAGGCGTGGGGGTGGAGGGCGACAAGGCCTCTGCAGGGCCCATCTGCACTGCTTGTCCCCATGTGACCATGTGTAGCACCTGGCCCCGCGCCAGCGCCCAACGCCCCTTTGTGGTGGTCAGAATGGCCGGCTGGAGCATGCCTTTGATCCTGGGCCAACTATTCATCTCTAAAGGAAGAGGAAGAGCAGAAAAAAAAGAGAAAAAGATAAACAGAAAAAGAAGGGGAGTATGGAGGGGGGAGGGGGGTTGGTGAGAAAGAAAAAGTCAACCTCTGCTGCCAATTATTGGAAAAACATCAAGGTCTTATGTGTGAGCGTAAACAGAAAAAAGGGAGGGGTGGGGGACACAAGAAGCTGTTTGATGGCTTGGTTTGGTGTTAGTAGGGGGATTGTAGCGAGGCGAGGCAGAGGCTGACCTGCAGGAGGCGATTACAGGTGGAGAGAGATATTTGTTTGTTGTTAAGGCTAACCTTTTTTCTAAATGCTGTGTTTTTTTGTCCTATATGCTTCTTCCACTATCTCTTTCAGACTCCCTCGTCCCCCTTGTTGTTGCCACCCTTATCTTTGCCTTTCGTTCCATTGCCACTATGGGCTGTTAAAACAGTGTACAAGGAGAAATAAAGGTCAACTTTCTGTCGCCGTTGATCTGTCTGTCAACAAGTTATCCTTTAATCCCTTGATACTAATAAGACAAACACGCAAACATGCTACGAAACTGGGAAAAACCCTGATTAAAATTAGTTAGGTTATCAAAAAACGAAGAAACACAAGACCGTGTTTACACTGGTCTTGTGTAAACATGGAAATTGAAGTTCAGATGTTTGCATGTTTTCTGTCTTTTGTTGGACATATGTTCTTCTCACGTCACCAGGTCTGTGTCTGAGCAGAAAGTGTGATTTGTATTGTAAGCCATTTATTTCGTCAGGTATTTGGTAGAAGGTCTTTGAACAATGCTCATATGCATCACTTTGCCTCTTCCTTTCCGCCTTCGTCCTTGTGGACAAAGAAACAAGAACAGACAGCAGCGCCTGCATCGATCACCAAGGACGAGTTTCTACTGCCTTTGTCTCTCTCTCTCTGACGCCGTTATTTTCCCTTTCATGTCTGTTTTTCTTGCCCGTCTCCCGGGACCTACTTGTGTGCCGAGAAACCAACAAAAATACCAAAAACTGAACATTAAAATGCCCTGCAGTCCTTTAAGCACTTGTCATTTGTCCTTTGTGCGAATTATGGCGAGAGTTGCTATAGAAACTGGACTTCTGAAAAATATTTTTTCATGTATTCAACACTTCTTTTTTTTTTTTTTCATTACGTTTTCTGGTCAGGCGTAGAGAAACAAGCAGAAGAAAATGGACAGTGAAAAAGAAAACTGCTGTCAATTATGAGTGCGGGGGAATGATGAAAAAAAAACGAGCCGTTTAAAAATCCAATTTGCCACGGGGGGAGAGATGAGAGATGAGTGAAGGACAGTCAATGTACTGTGACTCTCTCTATGGACACACTGACTAATGTTATGCTTTTTTTCTCTGAAAGGAATCAGATGAAAGGGACCAGAGTTTGCTTGGATGTTTAGTCCACAGTTTAATCACTGTGCATTTCGCTGGAATGAGGCTGCTGGTCTCATTGTGTTTTCGACATGTTTGAATCTGTCAAACCTGCGCCTTTTCTTTTTCCTCCTATTGTTTGGGTTTATGCACTGTGTATGACCGCCGGTGCGATTGTGCGTTCATTTGATTCTTGGTACCTGCACCCAGCCACGGGCGTTTAATTCGCCTAGCAGGCAAGAGCATTATCACACTCCCATCACTAATCCCCGTGGAATGAAACACCCGACACTTTGATGTCTGCCAAAGAACGCTGCTGCAGTATTTGGAGGAAAGACCGTGCATCACGTACAAACCATAATTAACAATCTATAGCTGGACCGTAGCCAGGTGGAGTGGTGGAGGCTGCGAGAGAAGAGGGAAAAAATTTGAGAAAGGTACGAGTGATGTAGAGCTTGAGGCAAACTGATAAAGCTTAGAGGATATAATATAAATCAGTGTGTGGCTGTGTGGATATGTACATGCTCAGGGTTGGAAGATGTTCGAAAACGTGTCACCAGTCCCTATTCGCTTTTAAAGGCCTTTTTAGTGATAAAAGCTGAGCTCACACTCAACAACCTGAATAGATTTCATAAACAAAGACAATAAACCAATGCATTCTTTATGTACCAGAAACAGACCAGACCTGGTCACGTTTCACTTTTTTACGACTACAAACGTCGTCGGATTTTCTGCTGAGGTTTTATGTAACAGACATAAAACGTGGAGGGTTATTTCAGTGAAAGAAAAATGTTAAGCTAAATGGTTTTCAGATTCTTACTGCAAATCGGGGTTTGAGAAATGTGGCCAGCATTTATTTTAAAATTCTATGGTTTTACAAATGTTAATTATCTCAATTTCTTAGTAAATTCTTGCCCCATTTTTTTTAAATGCACAAACATACAACTGTAAGTATGGAAATAGAGAAGAATGAACCCTACTTTTCCATGTCAAATCTTATCAAAGATTTACATGAAGATGAAGACAAAAACACATGCATTACATGAGTTTATGATCTAAAAATAACCCAGTTTAACATCTTAAAGACACCCAGATTATTGTGATGGCTCTTATAAAGTATTCATACCTTAAATCAGGAATATTCAACATGTAGGATCATGTTGGCTGTTTATCCCAGCGTGTCAAGCGAGCCTGAATAAATGTACTGACAAACGAGCATGCAGCCTAAATGTGACATGTAGCCAATCAGTAATTGTGGTAACAGAAGCACAGAGATTAATGCAAAATACAGAAAACAAAACAACTGCTACGGCACACCAGATCGTCAGGTTAACATTAGAAACGTGCTTTGTATTGTTTTTTTTTTTCTCTGTTAAAATTGCCGGTCATGTTTGTTTCCTCTCAACTCAAAAGGTTTTCTTAGATTTATCTGAGTGTACCTAAGTGAAACGTGTCTATGTGTGTTGTGCTGTCTTTGCCATGTAGTTGTACACCAAACTCTGTACGACCAGCTTTCGAAAAAAAATGCCAAAATAGTTTTTCTTTTCTCTTGGACCATGATTTTAAGAAGGTGACAATATCTATTATTTTTTGTGGGGTCTCTCAGGCTTTGAAAATCACCTGACAATTTTAAAATCTTGCCATGTGAAGTGTAAATAGAATGAGAGCTGATATGACAGTGTGGCAGAATCCAATACTCTGTGACACAATATGAAATAAAATGATAATCCGTAGTAAAAAAAAATACATAATAAATAAATTGATACATGTGTTTTTGTCTTCATCTACTGTAAATCTTTGATTGAATCTGTCAAAGCTACAGTGAGTTCACATCAGATAGTGGACTGGGTGACAGGTCTGATAAAAATAAAGCCCTAAAACTTGAGCTAGCTCTGAGAAGTCCTTCAAATGCTCAGGCACACAAAGCCCAACTTCCCATGCCACCTACGCACCTTCTGGTGAGGAAACGTGGATAGGTGAGTGCCAGGCCTCATAACAACACATGTGAATGTGTGTGTGAGTCGAGCACAAACCGGAGCACGCGAGCTATACCGCATACATCTAATGTAAGAGGATAAATCCCCCCCAAAAAACCAAAGGCTTTCATCAAAGCAAGTGAGAAAGGATGTCTTCTAAAGATGAAAGCAAGGGATATTCTCTCATTTCAGCTCGGCTCTCTCTCACTCATTCTTTTAAAATCCTTGAAGAATCATCCAGGAAGAGAGAGAGGGAGAGAAAGAGAGAGAGAGAAGGGGCTAAAAGTTATTTACGTCCCACGCTGTTATGTGGCTTGTCACTTCTTATTTTCTCCCAGGGTTGTCCTACTGGTAGACTTCAGTCAACTCTCTCCAAGCCTGTATTTGCTGAGGTAATTACAAAGTGGCAGCTTTAAATCCTCTGCTCTGCCACACAAACAACACACATGCACTAATGAGCAAATATAGTATTGTGGTTCTTCAGCCACTGGGATTTCAAAATCATTGTTTATTTTAGTTTGGTACCATATGCAATGTTCATCTGAACCACCACAATCACTTGTAATTCTAAAAAACGTAGAGACCAACCTCGCTGAACTATCTTGAAAATAGAGAAGACACTGATTGTTTTCTGTGTTCCCCATTTAAGATTTGTAGGATACAAATTCACACAAACTCATCTACCTCCCATATCCAGAGGTGACTGCAAGCACATCTTTGATCCTTTTTTTCTTTTCTTCTTCGGAGGTGCATTGCCCATACATCTAACCCATGACAAATATAATGTGATTTTGGTAGTATCTCTGAATGGCAGGAAAACCGACAGAAATTAATAAGTTACCACATCAGTACAGGAATCGGAAGAGGGAGGAAGCTATGGGGGAGGTCTTGGGGCTTCCTGGCAGCAAAACACAGAGATCATCAAATTATCTTTAGAGGCATACCGTCATGGTAAAAGCCAAGCGAACACAGAGCACAACCTGCCCGCAATCTCCTGCTGCACACAATGCTGGTCTGTCATCTCCTGTTTGGATCACCACTGCAAGTAAAAATAAAACCCCCCAAAAATCCTGATATCTCCACCGAACCTGTGGAGACCCTGGTGCCAAATTTCAGTCAGATCGTCCCAGATCTCCCGAAAAGGTGTCTCTCTTCATGCTCAGAGCGCACCATGGGTCCAGAATAGTAAACTGAAACCATTTACTGGGTGTAATATGTTAGACTGGAATCAATTAGACCACTGGTCCTGTTAGGGTTGGGCATTTGTCTCTTCTTTTATTATAAATTTCTTGTCATAATAAGTATTTTCATCTATAGTCACAATAAATTCTAGTTAAACTGTCCTAATATTTGGGATTGTTTTTTTGTTTTTTTTAACTGTTTTCTCCAGTTTGTTCAGTGAGAGTAACTGCATTTAATTACATTTGAAAATATAATTAAATGCAGTTACTTAGTAATACAAATAATAGTTTCTATGTGACTGGTGTCTTAAAGAAGCATTTCACAAATGGATATGGTTTTCAAGAGCAGTATTTGTGTTTACAAATGATTACTCTGCCATGCAGTTGCAGCCAAATAGTTACTTAAAAAAGACGTAATAAATAGTTCCTATCATTCTGTCTTAACTGTTATCACAATATCACCACAAAATGTTGCAATAAAATATCACCCACTCCAAAGTCCTGTGGCACCATACATCAGAAAAGAGAGAGGAGTGAAACAAGATTTTACAGTGACACTTAGTTTCTTATTTTCAGTAAATACAGACAAATCCATTCGAGTCTCTGGTAGAAATGTTTAAATATTGTCAAAACAAATTAATCTTTTGTTGCCAAAGCAAAATCTCACACTGAAAAAGTTGAAAAAAAACCCCCCTTTAATTTGAATACAATGCAGCTGTTAATACATTAGAGAACAATTAAGTTGAGGTTTTGCTCAAGCGTCACCGAGATTAATGATGTTATGTTTAAAAACTGCTGCTTCAGGCACACGGCACTCACAGCAGTTCTCATGTTAAACAGTAGATGGAACTGCAGAAATTTTTTTTGCCTGTATTAAATAAAAAGCAGAATAATGTATGTGCATTTCACATACATTCCTTTCACTACTGCTCGATTGTTTCAGTGTAACTTTTAGACATTTTTCTTGTCTGTTTATGTAAAATTTGAAACCAAAGCAGATTTATTACTCATGCAAATTTAGAAAGAAAAACTGACCAAACCAATGTTTTGGGACTATGGGAGGAATCAGGAGCACCTGGAGAGAATCCATTCAGGATTCAAACCTACAATCCTATTGCTGCAAGGCACCAGAGCTAACAACTGCAGCAACACGCAGCCAAGGCCAGAACTAGTAAGTTTGAATGAAATGGTCTTCTCCAATTATGTTTTACAAGGTTGGTGCAATTAGAAAGACGGATTTTTGACCAATACCTGTTGCATCAAGATAATCATCATCTAGCGCCTTCATAGACACACTCATACCTAAGCACAATTTAAGAGTAATCAATTAATAGTAATCAGAGTAATCAGTTTTTGCACAGTAGGAAAAAAAAAAACAAAGTACCCAGAGAGAACCCAGGCGTGGACAAGACACATTCCTATGCTCACCCTGTGAATATAGCTTACGCTGCATTGGGACATGTAGACATCCCCGCAAGTTAATAAAATGTCAACATACCAAATATAAATTTATGACAGATAAACTGGAAAAAAACCATTCTGATCTGGACAAATGCCAAGACACAAAACAGGAAGGTGTTCAAGGTCACTGCTGATCATGTCCAGTGAGGATCTCTGGGCCAGATGTGCCTTTATGAGCCGTGTGCGTGTTTGTGTGTTAACAACAACAACAAAAAAAGAGCCTGAAAAAGAAAGACAGACACATATACAGACAGGCAGTGTGAGGAGTGAGGCATGTGTTGCTTGCCAAACCACTCAGCAAGACTGTGATTTATTTGGCATCTGCTAGATGGTGGTCTGGGTACAACAGGCCACCTACAACGAAGAATGACCTCTGACCTGCTTCACCTCCTGAAATTAACTCAGCTGTCCCCGCTAAATCCACACCCAGACAGGAGGGACGAGCTGTGAGCTAACAAACACACAGACGTACAGACGCACAACTTACGTTTTAGAATTTAGCTTTCAGCAAAAGCACATATAGCACCACTTGTGTCAGTCCAGATCTGACAACTTAAAACAGGAGCATGGTCCTGGTGCATCAGCAAATACTGAACGTACACTATTTGTAGTGACTTACATGCATAGTCTGAGAAGTAAAACAATAGTCAAAATGTGATGCACATTTACACTACATCATCATTGTAATAAATAGATGGATGCCGCTGCCAATTACCCTAAAAACACCAGTAAATGTGGAGATATTTCTACCCTTTTTTTTAACTCTATTTGTCATCCTCCTCTTTTCTCAGGTACCTATGGCTCTAAGCTGTGTGACCTTGGACACACACTCCCCAACACAGACTCACTCACTCATCCGCTTGTACTTTTATCGGCTTCACTTTTGTTCCCTCACTCTGAACTGTTCTTGTCTCTTCCTTCCTTTGTCGTCTCCATTGTTGTTTCCATTCCTTTGAAACTTAAAAATATCCCACCCTGACTGTGTTCTGTACATTTTGTTGCCATGGTGATTGCTATGTAGAACGAGCAAAAGATCTTTGTGCATGTGTGTGTGTGTGTGTACTTTGGACACATGCATGATGTGTGTTCACATGCCAGTACCTCTGCTATCAGCCAAGCACACAGACTAAAACAATTTTCCAAGCATGCAAGAATAAAGAGAACATCAACTATCACTAACCTATTTGGTATTCCTCTATCATTTCCCCACTATTCTCATTATTTTCTTTCTCCATCTTAGATTTCCTTTCACTCTTTGTGTTTCACTGCTGTCTTCCATCTTTAAGCCCACACCTCTCTCTACATCAGCCTTCAAACACCCATCATCACCCTTCTGAGCCTCATGGCAACAGCTGAGACAAAGAGTGAGGAGGAGGAAGAAGACAGCGACAGACTGACAGCTTACTTCTCTGAACAGTTTGTGGGAGTTACTCTGCATGTGACTTTAAGTGAATGGACCTCATCTGGCTCGTATATTGCAACAGCATCCAGACATCAAGGCACAATGCCTGGCAAAAGTCATTTTTCCACTGGAACTTTGTTGCAACTTGTCATGTTACAGCTGTAAACTTCAATGTATTTCAGATTTTATGTGATATAGACCAACACATGGTAGCACATGGTTTTTACAAATTAAAATCTGAAAAGTCGGGTTTTCATTTGTATTCGGCACTTTTGAAGAGACGTTTTATAAAACCACATTTAGCTGCAGTTTGCAGCAACCGCTAAAGGCCATGTTTCTGTCAGCTTTGCTACATCAAGAAAATTAAGACTTTCCTCTTCTTTCTTGCAAAATAGCTAAAGTTCAGTACGATTGAATGCAAACCCTTTGTGATTGTGACAAAGGGTTTCCATAATTGCTCAGTCTGTTTTATAAATTTGTCAGCAGCAGTGGCTCAGGTCATGGAGATTTGATCTGTGGCCAGTCATTTGCCGCCTCAAGTCCCACTCAGTCCTCCTCAGTCATTTTGCCGTTGTGTCCTTGGGCAAGATACTGTACTTTGCTCATTTTACCTGCTGCTGGTCAGAAGGCCGACTGAATGACAACCTCACCTCTGTCAGCCTGCCCAGGGCAGCTGTGGCTTCAAGCGAGTGAATGGGTGAATGATTGTAGATTCTGGCGTCCTCAGACTTCATAAAGTCCTATACAAGTACAGCCATTTACCATTTTACAGTCAGATAGATTTAGGTCTGGACTTTTACTGGTCCATTCTAGCAGGACAGTATCTTTTCATTTGGATCCCTGAGTTCAGATTCATCGTCCAGCTGGAGGGTGAAACGCTCCTGTCCCAAGTCTTTTGCAGCCTCTCTGCACCTCTTCCAAACTTATCATGAAACTCTGGACTGCTTTTATGATCATTGTTCTCTTGCACGGTCTCTCAGTTTAAGTGAATGCCCATTTCCTAGTAAGTTTGCTGTTGTACCATACTCTATCCATTTACAAGTGATTGATTGAACAGAGCTATGTAAAAATTTTTAAGTTTAAGATATTGTTTTTGGCCTAACCCTGGTTTCAACTTCTCCACAGCTTTCTCCTTGTCCCTCGGTCATAGTGATGCTGATGCTCTTTGTTTACTAATGTTTTTTTTATATATAATTTTCTTTATTAACAGCAACCAGACAGGAAGGGGGGCCTAAAGAGGATGCATCTCTCAGGACATTGAATCCTGAGAATGGGAATCGAACTCGGGATGGCTGGATCAACGTTTGTAGCCTCTGTATAGCGGGTGGACTGCTTACCTATTGGGAGACTTCTGAAGGTAATCACTAGGTATCAGATCAGAAAGGGCTGAGTGCATATGCAGAAATCTCTTTTCAGATTTTTATTTGCTAAACATTTGATCGACTTTGTGTTGCTCAATCAAGTCTGTGGTTATAAAGTGAAAACTCTGTAAAAGCTCATAGGGTATACTGTAAATAATTTTACAGATTGGCAGTTTGCACCCTGCACCTTACACCCCTTGGGTCTGAGAAACTCAAACACATGCTCCAGAACTGCCATCCTTGCATGATTGTTGCCTCTCTGACATCTCAACATTTGACTCTTTGCATACAGGAATCATATGTTCACAGAGTGGGTGGTGCATGGCCCTTTTCCATTTGTATATTCTTTAGTGTCATCAAATTAGTTTCATATAATTCTGCCATATGATGTTCCATTTGCGTAATCACGTACATATGTAGCTCTCTTTATGCGCCTGTGCATGATTGGAAACATGCTAGGATTCATCCCCACTAATCAGAGAAGCGATAGGCTCTTTCAATTCGGGGGTGGTCCCCATGTGCATCCACCACCCCGGGAGGAGCACAGAGGAAGAAAAAAAAAAAAGGCCTGGTGGCTCTGCTCAACTGACTGAGTCAGCTTGTAAAAAAAGAAAGGATTCCAGCAAGCTATTACTCACAAGCAGGGATTACCAAGACAGCAAAATGATATTGATTGATAATTTTCTTCCTCGCTGCAGATTGTTAGGTGATCATATACACCCTGAGGGACATATTTGAGACAGATAACAAACTGCTGAAACACAGTAAATGAGAGGCATGATGCAAGACCGGATATTTCTGCCCTATGGTGAAATTACAACATCTAATCCTGGCTGGTCTGTTAAAGGATATGTCTGATTCATCATAAATTACATTTTGCTATGTTTTATTTAAGGAGTTTTAGCTGTTACATTTACAAGTAATAAGAGAATCCATTAAACAACTAATGCAGCTGTTAACAGTGAAGAAAATAAGTCAGAATCAGCTTGATTTTGACAGGTTTGTGCAGACCAGGTATTTGACTTTTGTTCTGCATTCCTTTCAATGAAATATTTAAAATATTTATATAAACAGCATTTTTACAAAAAAGAAAGAGGAAGTTGAATTAGTTTAAACATCTGGGTTATGAATCTGGACACTCTAACTGCTAAGTGTTTATCCAAAATACAGTCTGGCAAAAGAAACTATGTCGACTTCTTTTTCTAATAGCGCTGTGGAGCGCCAAGTTAAAGGTAAAAGCCTGAGCAGTTTGTGTCCATGATGTGTCGGGTCTGCAGAGATTCTATATATATATGTAACTAAATAATCATGTGTGAACTGCTTGTTCTCAAAGCAGACTAAAACACCAGAACTCAACGTTCCTACTTAGCAGCAAAAATAATGCTAATTTAATATTTTCACTTTCTCTTTGGCTTGATGGTAACAAACAGCAAGCAACCTCAAAGCACACCAAGGAAGGTGAAGACCTCATGAAGTTTATCCTGGTTTGGTCTGATTACTTCTGCTGCGCCATCGCTGTCTCCGCCACCTTCCCAATCTCTTCAAACAAACTTGTTTTACAGAACACGCATTCCTGAGTTTAGCAGATTGAGCGGATTTTCCTTCTGCTTCCATCGCGCCTCAGCTCAAGCGTCTGCAAGCAGCAGCCCATTTTAAGAAGTGCTGACACTAGAAAACCCAGCATTTCTATGTGCATTCAAGGAATGCATTTTCATCCGGCTTACAGAGTCAAAAAGAGAAGGAAAGAGCTCAAATGTGGAGACAGTGAATTACCAGAGATGGAGGAGGATTGAGAAATAAATTTAGAGAAGAAAGAAAGCGGTGTTTGCAGAGATATTTTTTCACTGGTCACTGGTGAATTGACTTTTTTCATCGCCTTGCAAAATACTCCAACTCTTGAATGTTTAAGATTTTGTCAAACTACAAACTTCACTGCACGTTATTGACCAACAAACCAACAAACGTAGTGTATAAAGATTAAGTGGAAGGAAAATGATACATGCATTTACATTTTTCTTACAATTGAAAATCTGAAAAATATGGCATACACATTTATATTTAGCTCACCAGAGTCAGTACCTTGAAACAGACCCTTTTTCTGCAATTATAGCTGCAAGACCTTCTCTACCAGTTTTACATATTTAGAGAGAGAAATGTTTGACCAATTTTTCTTTGTAAAGTTGCTGAAGCTGGGATAAAGATCATGTTGACCTATATGTTAAATTGCAGCTCTGAATATGTGTTTTGGCTCTTTGTCTCACTGAATGTGAGACAAAGGACCTCACTTCCAGTGCACTTACTGTTGAATTAATACAGTAAATACCCTGATTTAGGGTATTGAGAATTAGGTGGAACTTCCACCTAATTGTCAAGTCCTCATCCAGAACTTTCTTCTAGGATATTCCTGTATTTAGCATAATCACTCTTTCAAGCTAATCGATCTTGCATTGGAATTGGAAAAAGAAAAAACATACTAAGAGCATGATGCCATCGCCTGCTTGTTTCACTTTTCTTACATTATTTACCATGTGGGTCACTAAACAGAAGCCGGGAAGAAAAAGCAACCAGAATATGATGGGATTTAACAGGAGGAACCAGCCAGGAGTGACTGAGAATGAGGTGCTTAAGTAATGGGAGGTTGAATGCTGAACAAGAGACCTGGCTTAGTCTTAGTCTTGGGTTGATGAGTTAATGAGTTGCAGGTATTGGGAGAGAGCAGAAGCCATGCTGAGGAGGAAAGAGAGAAAGAGGAAGTGACAGATAGGGTGAGTGAGAACGCACTGTGGACTAGGAAATGAATCTAGCAAAAATAACTAGACATGACAAGTATAATAAAAACTACTGTAACTCAGAAAATGACCAGACACAAGAAATAAACATAACTAGAATCACTAAGGAACTGAGGTAAAGTGAAAAACAGAAACAAGTCCGATCTAATGAAAAAAAGAAACTAAGGAAAACAGAAATAAACAAACTCCTTATTAACTCAAACCAAAATTTTTCTGACATGTTTGGTCACTTTCCTGACCTTTCTGGTGTGTTTGCTTGCTTTAGAGATTATATAGAATTTTCAGAGCAAAGAGGGATAAATAAAATCTACATATACTATATTTTTTTCTTTTTTTCACTACTACGGTTTGTTCTAGTCAATCCGAATAAAATACACTTTAGTTTGAACGTTGATATGGGGCCAAATGTAAAAATGCTGAAAAGGTTTGAATACTTTTGAAAGGCAATTTGTATACCAAAAAACACCTAAAAGGATGTATGCTTCAGGTTCACATATGGTTTAGTTGTGGGGGTGGGAGGGAACCCACAGACATTCCCAGACTTTAGTAATCTACAGCAGATGATGCCTGATACACATGTGTTCTCCACAAGGACAGTGACTTTGATGGATTGTGTCCAGGCAGCCATGATCACTATTTCCTGTACTCTGATTTACTGTATTTGCATCTATGTTAAATGTGTGTTTACCATGGACTGTGATAAGAAAAAAAAAGCTTGTAAAGGGAAGTCCGAATAAGGATTTTAAAAAATGTATTTACTACCAAGAGCAGGGATTTTAAGTGTGGGCATTTACTCGCTCTAAGTCTATTATCACAATAAAATCAATTCAATGTATATGCAGTATGATAATCTACCAGTCCCCGACTGGTCGGGCTGACCCCACCTGCACTTTTCTAAGTTTTTTAAGTTGATTTCTTTTATTTTTTTATGGTTTCAGAAATTGGCAGGCTGGCAGGACATCCCCATCGCAACACTGTCACCCTACCATGAAATCTTCCTTCCACTCTTAAGCACTGCAACTAAGACTTATTTACACTCACTAATGGTCTTCTTCACTACTCCTAATTTTGTCACGTTAGAAATTTTCTTAAGGCTTAAGATGCTTCTCAAAAAACCTTTCTCTTACTGAGGCAAAATTCTGAGAAAAATCTTACAATTCAAGATATTCTAAGAATGTTTCTAAAATAACATCACAATAACATCTTTTAGTCTTAAGATTCTTTGTGAATACGAGCCCTGGATGCATTATTTACTGCTTATCCAAAGAAGGGTGGCCAGGGTGACTGGTCCAAAGGGGAAACAGTTATCCCTCACCCTAAAAACACAAGACATCCTAGTGAGTGAGCTCATTTTTTTTTTTTTTTTTGCTTTATTGAGGGTCTTATTATATTTCCCATAATATGAATAATTTGGGAATAGTATAAACTGAGACAGATTGGCTAAGCATTCTTTATCCTTAAAAGATCATGTGGCTACACTGCAGCAGATAAGGGCTTTGTCTACCTACTTATCTCATGTTCATCCTGCCATCACTTATACACAAGACACCTTTATATTTGGAGTCCATCGCTAGAAGTAAAGACGTGTCAGGGTGAGTCCCGACCAGCTCTCTCCCAAATTTATACTCACCTTTTCTTTTTACCTCAAC
>CAEFZY010076493.1:0-22187 GCA_903066815.1 Brachyrhaphis roseni
CTGTCAGTTCCTTCGTTTCTTCCAGTTGCTACCGGTGTTGGGCCCTGGATTCTGCCCAAATCGTGCTGCCTGGTCGTTGGACTATTTTTGTTATCTGCCTAATTTGTTTATTATCATTAAATCACCATTATTTTCCATAACCTGGGTTTCCAAGCGTCTGCCTCACCACTACACCACAATTTCCTGACAGAAACATATGAAATTATGTAAACCATCCATTGGAAATGTCACAATGTAATCACCAGTTGGTATTAGCTGCTCCGTAAATGAATGTCAAGCTCTGCATTGAAAACAACCCCCTGCCTGGGTTCAATATTTCAAGTGATTCTTCTGTCTTATCCTATTTACCGCAATTACTGCATGTTCTGAAACACCACTGTGTCTCATTTGTCAGTAAGCAGACTCAAAGACTCAACACATTTTAAGGTTTTACACTACCTTACTCAAAGTGTGTATCTCTACCTTTTCACTCAACAATTTCCCAACATTATTGATTTAAATGTGGTTGCTGCAAAACCAATAAGTCATAAAAGTGATTCAAAAATGTTCAGGTTATTCTTCATTTCAAGGTTCATAAAGATCTTCCAGCTTGCTCAGTGTTCATACACTGTCCTGAACCCAACGCAGAACAGTTAAGTGTGTTCATCTTCTACAATGCAGTGCAATGCCTTAAAAAACCCCATAAACATCAAGGCACTTGGGTAGAAAGACTTTGTGTATTAGTTACTAAAACCTGGCCTATACTGAAGTCAATAAATCTGGATTCAAACACATTTCCTTTGTACATTCCAATCAAAGTGTTTTAAGTAACTTGTCCCTTGACATACAACCACTTACATATGCAAATAGATGGAAATAAGCCATGCCCATGCATATTGCCCATGCATGTGTAACCTTATAGCCTCTACCTACCATAGTTGTTTTAATTTTGTATTATGAAAAATAAGATTAATGCAATGACATTAGTGAGAATGATGTAATTCTACCATATTAAAATGTCCACGTGTCTGTTCTTTTGAAAAAATAAGAAGAAATGAAGATAAAATCACAGAAGTATTCAGAGAACTGGAGGATCTTTCAAAGCTGAAGTCAAATTATCAACATATGCATCCATTGTGCGCAAATTGTTGCACTTTTTATGCCTTTCAAAACATTAGAACAGACTAGGTCGTCAATTTCCGACACTTAGGGAGTGCTATAGCTTTCAATAAGAGAACCCTGAACATTAATTAATGATGAGAAGGGGGTACCCGACGCATCAACATGTGACGCAGAGGCAACCTGACCAAGTGTCCATATATCACATAAGTAGGGAGTGAGAATGAGCTACCTCTAGTTATTCTTCAAGCAGTTAGTTGGCCTATTTAAAGGATGACAAGTTGTCACTATGCTGTTCGGAGACATGGTGTGTACCCCACTGAAAATGGGCCACAGGAAGTGAAGGACAGAGTCTACAGTTTTAAAACAGTGTAGAAAATTGTCGTCATTGTTGAAATTCTACTGGATGAATCCAAGTCAATGAGAGAAAGTCCAGAAATATTCCTGAAAGTCTGACACATCTAGCGCCGGGAAGCTTTGCTGCTCCAGCTCCTTTTAGTTGGATGGCCTTTGTTTGTTGTCGGTCATTTGTCTATTATTCCATGACAACTCAGTTAGCGCCACCTCTGAACTGGACTATGCTATTTCAAGTCTTCCACCACAAATTATCCCCCATGAATGTTATGAAAAATGTGATCAGCATTTCCTGTTGCTGATGTGGTTTGCCATTTCTGAAATTAGTTCACACCAGGGGGAGTGCTTGTTTCCACCCCTCTCCTTCCCATTTTCATACCCTTTGACAAGAGAATTATGTCTGTTTTTGTTGACTGCTCAGTTCTTTGCCCATGGGTCTTTAGTGCTGCTTTTTATGCCTTAAGCTTTTCTTATTCACACATAGAAAAGCATGAAGGTCCAGGAACACAGATGTCAAACCTAAATTACTTCTGAGGGACTACACATTCCCTTGATTAAAGACTGCCTGAATGAATTTTAATTTTGTTCCAGAAAAAAAAAGAGCTAAATAGACTTTGTAACCAGCAGCTTCTAACAATTGAATGTACCTTTGCCTCTCTTTCTTAATGGAGTACAACATTATTGCAATTCAAAACTCATCAAAGTAGACATTCTCTCATCCTTCACGTCTTCATAATGCCATTTCTTCCCAATCAATCGTCTTTGTTTGCAAGTAAGGACACCATACCTGGCAGCAGTCGGCATCCTGGGAAAACCCAGAGCAACAGTGGACAGAGTGACAACTTGAAAAACATCAGGGTTCCAAAATGTGTCTTTTCCCAGTTAGATAATGGGCTATTTCTGGCGTAGAGATCAATCTTTCACATCATTAAGTCGTGTCATGGGGGCTTCTGCAGAGGAGCAAACAGGAGGGAAGCAGTGATGCTGAGATGAGGAATGTGATGAGAGGGCAAACTGACTTTTCAGCACAGAGTTCAACTAGTGACCAAGATCCAACTGAAACAGAGACAAAGTCTAATTCAAAGGAATGGCAGTGATGTGAATTATTGTCACAATCTGTATGTCTAAAGAAAACAGACTCATTTAGGGTTTTTCTACAGCAACTTTAATAAGAAGTGAAAAGGAGAGGGACATTCAACAACATTATGTTAAATAATAATAATAATAATAATAATAATAATAATAATAATAATAATAATAATAATACTTTAAATAACTTACAGAATATTTGGTAGGTAAGCATTTGCCACAAACCTAAAATTGTTATAAAAATAGGCTAAACTTAAAGAATATAAACATACATCTTCAGTCATGTTCATTGATGGAGTGAACAAACATTAAACAGCCTTGATGGATAAATAAGTTTTTCAGTAAATTAAGTTCCAAGAATGAAGAAATTCAGTAATCTATAATCAGAACATGACTTTTGTGTTAATTGGCACTTCTGTTAATTTGATTTTAAAGAGTATGTGAATAATTTAACCCTCGCGGTCTTAAGGGATGGGGTGACTTTGAGTTTTTTACTCTGTGGGTTTGCACTGACCCCGTGTGTGCTTTTACAACGGTTTACATAAAATAGGTTTTAAAGAAGGTTTATCCTCAGCTGTATACCAAATGGATCTGCAGAAATGGTCTCTTATATCCAAGGTTTAATGCACATATAGAGGTACAGCACATTTCTATATTTTTGCTTATCTGTCTCTTATTAAATAGGGCTGGTCAGTCCACAAATTATTTTTTCTTCCTGACATTTCTCTGCTCTTTAGGGGGCAGTGGGAGAGATGAGACAAGCATGGCACTGGAAGAGGAAGAGCTCACAGAAGCACTTATTAATATGTCAGAGCAATCCTGTAGATGCAGCTCTTACACTCTATGAAGGCTCCCACACCAGCGATCAATAGCTTCACCGTTCAGGGGATAATCAATAACAGGAGTCTCCTGGTGTTTAGCTGAGATCAGACATGCCAGGGGTTTCATTTACTGGTGGAGGAACTTCCTGCTCCATTGTTTGTTCAGCCATTATTCCCACTGTCAGTGTTTTTCATGAATTCGATCAAATGGATGCGCTCATGTAGAGAGCTCACAGATTTGAGAAGTTTGAAATGAAACTTTTACATGATTAACCTGCAATGAATGCAACTTATCATGACATCATTTTGTGATGCTTTCTTTAGGGGAAGAATCATAAATTTGTGAAAAAGGTAGCTTACCTCTCTGCAGACCTCACACATCCTGGACACCAACCCTTTAGAATTTCCCCTTCAGGTTGAAGGTTGAAGCACCTTCAGTCTGAGCACTATTTGCAAAAACCAGCCGCCATTGAGAAAGTTTCTTACCCCAGACTGCTCTGTTGCTCTGACAATTACCAATCAGTGTCCAGATCGATACCCTATTGTCTTCATTTTTTTATAGTTTGCAGATACATACTTACAATACCTTTATGTTTATTTTGTTGTTTTATATATTCATTTTTAAAATGTCTCTATTAAGAGCAAAGTGCATATCAATGTCAAATCTGTTGTTTTTGTGCACAAATTTGATCATTAAAGAGCATCAACAGGTGAGCAAACAAAAAATCAGATGCGTTTTACCTTTTTTAAATGGACAGAACAGGAATACTTCCAAACAATAAAACACTGCAAATGGATCCTAAAATTCTGAAGCTTAGCGCAAATATCTAAGTGAATGTATTATATTTCATAGGGTTTAAAGCAGCAATTTGCAGCAGCAGACCTCTCGTCTTGCTGGGCTGCTGTTTCATTTGGATCAGATGGTACAGTTTGTTTCCAGCTGGCACTGATCCCACTCCACTTTGGGAACACTTCCGTATGTGTTCCAAAGTGATCATGTTCTGACAAAAATCTGTTTTCTTTTCTCATTTCCTATCCAGATACTGGCTGTAATAAATCCCGTGTGTTAAGAAGCTTTTAGTATTAGCCTATATAGGGGATGTAATTGTATGGATTTTAATGTCAGCTGTGTCTTAACTGTACTCTGAGTAGCATTCAGTTAAGCAGTTTTGATTCTGTTCCTCTAAAGCCTGTGTAACAACATTTTATCTCAGCTTGATTTGTTCATGTTCCAACCAGCTTCTTTTTGATATCAGGAACGGTTGGCTTGTTTGCTTTAAGTCAAGTGTCTGGAGCCAAATCACTGACAGCCAGCTCTGTTTGATCTTCTGAAGAAGCTTTTAGATTCTTTGGGGTTTCTGTCCCTTTGTTCTGTGGCTTAAATCGAGTATTGTTGCATATCTTTGAAGAATAGCGTAATACCTCCCTTCTGTCAGAATGGAGTCCAGGATTTGAACTACATAATGGAAAAACAGCCTAGGATTTTAATATTCTCAGCACAATTTTCTGCTGTGTTTTATACATTGAATCATACTTTCACATTTTATCTGATAACTCATAGCCTTGTGTTATTGTCATGCATCTGAAATAAATTTCAAATCCATCACAAAAAAAAAGTCCCGACTGTCCATCATCTGACAGATATCATGTTTTATGACAGTGGCAGCGGTGGTAGGAGTTTGTCCTGTAATCGGTGGGTTGCTGATTTGATTCCCACTCTGTTGTTGTTTCCTTGGGCCCTTCACCTTGCCTGGTGGAGCCACTGCATGGCAGCCTCACCTCTGTCAGTGGTTACAATCCAGTAGCTTGCCATCATCACTGTGTGAAGGTGTGCCTGAATAGGTGAATGACTGAATGCAGTATAAAAACAGTATACAAGTACGAACCATTTACCATTTTACATCACAGTTTTCCCTGGAAGCCTACCACAGGAGCATTAATCATAATATAGTCTTTTCTGATTCTCTGGTCCAAAAAAAACTTATGTTTGCCATCCAAATTGTTGTATCTTCAAGATATAAAGACAATAAGTTTTCCTAACTGATTTGATTAATCAGCATCCCATGATGTCTGATATTTCAGAATTAGACTTAGAATCAGATTTATTATCCAAGATTGTGTGGACAAATAAGAAATTTGACTTTGGTTTCACACATGAGCAGCATACAGACCCTAAGTTTAAACAACACTCTGCTGTGTTGACCTTCACAGTTTCCCACCTGAGTTCATTGTATCTATCCACATCCAGGCCTTACTACTGCCATGGCAGTAATCAGTAATCACTTTTTCACACAGGACCATGCAAGGTTAGGGTAATTTTTTCTCCATTAATAGTAAACATCTTCATTTAAAAATTGCATTTTGTGTTTACTTTTATTGTCTTTAAAAATATTTTAAATTGGATTGATGTTCTGAAACACTGAAGTGTGAAAACTTTGGGAAAAAAAAAAGAAAATCAGGAAGGGGGTAAAAATTTCTTCACATCTATGACATTCATTTTTCATGTGCCTTTTTCCAAACATTACTGTCTACTCCTTCTCTAAACAAAGAGTTAAACTGGAAGAGATCTTGTGCCCTTTTGTGCTGGCTGGTTTCTAAATAACAGATTGAAGGTTGAAGGTCAGGTGAGTCCAGTCCTGGAATACTGAAGAGCTGGAGAGCAGTATGGCCAGGATGCTGTTAGCTGGTTGTCAGTTTATGAACACAGATAAGACATTACATAGATCCTCTATGCAGGACTGATGCCCCAGAAAATGGGAATTGCTAGTAATAATTTTTACAGTGAGCAAAAGACAAAAAATATTTTCACAGAAGCATCTCACCTTTCTTAATTTCATTCATGGCTGACCTACAGCTTTAGTTGTACTGTTGTTTGCAGTAAGTATTGTCAGTTCAACTCACTACTGCCCTCCTGTGGGTTATTTTTAGTAACTATGCTCCAAAGCTTGAAAGCTGTTATCGTTTCTTAGTCTTGCTACACATTTGTCAACGTACATCAGAAATATGAATTTCTTGCTCTCCGTCCACCCAGGTCACTCTGTTAACCACTTTTTTTTATCCACTGGCTTTTTCAGGAGAATTTACCAATATTTCTTTTACAATAAATGTTAACTTTAACCTTACTCAATAGCTGCAAATCAAAGCCCTCAAAATGAGGCAGTTCTGTTAACATATAATATGTAAATTACATGTTTTAGCTTTGTTTTCTGAATGAAAGCTGCTCAAACTGTAATAATGTTTAAACCTGAGAAAGTCTCATATATTAACCAAGGAATTGTAAACTAAAAGTAGTAATCTTGTTTCTAAATTGCTTTGAAAAATAGCAAATTAGCTTAATTAGGACTAACTGGCCATAACCACTCAATAGTGGAAGCTTGGAATAAACTTAATAGAAACACCGTATGGACAACATAGTGAGCAGTGTAAAACAGATTTCTTCCTCTTTAATCAGAACAAAACAAATCATCAAAAAATGCTAATATCATACAAAGATAATTTTAACTATGATAATCACATCTTTTTCAGGCAATTACGTCAATTTCACAAGTCACACCCAGCAGTAAAATAAGGATGCGACCCAACAGGACTCTGTCTGACAAACTGAGAATGGCTGAAAAATTTCCAAAAGTCAGAGGACCTCTGTAGACACCATAAAAAATAAAATTAAATAAAGCTACATATGATCACTTTTGAAATAAACAAGGAAATAAAACAGTGTTATGTGGTTATTAGATAGGTTTTTCACTAAGACAAACTCTTGAAAAGAGATTCAGTGGAGATGTTTGAATGATGCATGTGTAATCTCTTCTATTGTTAATCCATTTATTTTGTAAAACCACACATTTAGAACAGGCGATAGTGTTAGAAATGGGTGAACTCAGTGTTAGCAGCAGCTGAATAGGAGGTGTGTCTGAAAGAACTCCTGTCAAACTACCAGCTGCATGAAAATCATTCCAAATGAGGGACTTACACACTGGGGCAATTGCTCCTTAGTGGCAGCAGAAGCCTGCGAGTATGGCATGGAACCAGAGCACCCTGTCTTTGATGTTGTGAGTAACAGTAATATCTTTGTTTGGAACCAATTCCATTTCCTTTAAAAGCCTGACCCCAGCACTTAGTAGCTAGGAGTTCTGTGGTAATGATGTGGGCTTGTGAGGAGAAACCTGATAGTAGAAAAGACCTGCAGAGCCCATTACTGCTGACCGCTGAACCACAAAGACCTTTAATGTGCTGTCACCAACTATCTGAACAGCTTTGTCTTGCCAGCAGTTCCTCTGGAAGGACATCACACTGATTTGTAAAGCAGATCGATATGCAATGATATGGCTGAATTAAGTGGCAATCCATCATATGTTTGGAAATGTAGACAGCTCTTATACAGCTGTAATACTTTCTTTGCTTCAGTTGTGCTTTGCCTTCATGACACTTTCTAGTGTTGGTTTGATGTGTCAGATAGATTTATGAAGGTAGCACCTAAAATACTTTCACATTCATCTCAAAAGGCTTCATCTCTTTTCGACTTGAAGTGTTCTTTGCTGGTATATGTGTTGAAGCCAGTTTTTGCCATTTTATTGTGATTTTTCAAAGGCCTTAATGAAATGCCTGGGGCATAAATTGGCCATATTACTTTCCTCTACCTTTCTCCGTTTGCCACTAAAAAGAAGCTAGACACTTTGTAGGTGGTTGTCAGTTCTTGGGTTGTAAGCCCTAAAAATCTGTTCTGTCCATCCAGTCACTGTCTATACATGCAGGGCTAAGGGAGGGGAGCTGGTGCCTTTCTCCAGCGGTCATTGGACTAGAGTCGGGGTACATGAAGTGGAGACAGTTCATTTAATGATATGACATAAACTGATTTAAAGGTGGATATTTAGTATGTTTAGTCATAACTATACTACAGGATAGCAGAGTACTTCCAAAATAAAACTTGTGTTTCAAATTGTTGAATTTTCTACAATGAACATTTGTGGTATACGATATATCACACTGGTTGTGTGGTCATTTGAGGTTTGCAACTATAGTCTACAAGTGAGGTTAAATGAAGCGGAATCCAAAATGACAAGGAGTAGCAACAACTTTTACCACAAACCCTGCAAACGAAATACAAAGGCATGTAAAAGCATTTGCTCCCTAACAGATTTCTTCCGTTTTTGCCTTTGTTGCCACAGTTTAATGTCTCAAATTATCAAACACATTTGTATATAATTCATAGAAGATTAATTAACTTTCATCACATTTCTGGAATGCACCACCCAAACCTGATTACCACAATCAATATATCACTTCTCTAGAACATAGGATATTAACAAATTATGTTTATTGTAGTAATACAAGCAATAATTTGGTATTGGGGGCAAATACAGGTTGGTTTAGAAAGGCTCCCAGTCATTAATAAATGTGAGGCATTATTGATTTGCAACAAGACATTTCTGGGCCCTACTTTAAGCCCTACTCTGATACATCATTGAAATGAATACAATGCAATTATTATAATTTTTTTTATGTAAATTGTACATAAAGTAAACTAAGACAATTCCATAAAAAGAACTTCACCAGCATGACTTCCTGGAGATACAACTGAAAATAATCTGGCAGTGGAGAAGCAACATCTGGAGTTGAGTTTCCTGGTTGAGTCAGAGACCAATTATATAAAAAAAAAATAAAAAAAAAAGAGACCCGCATAGCAGGACATTCATTTGAATTATAACAAATTGAAATAGAAGCTAGTGTTTACCTCTGGAACTCATATCTGTACACATCATTTTTGACTGTCTATTTGGTCCAAAAAGTCATTTTTTAAATTTAGTCAAGTGAAAATTAATTTCTATTTCTATTAAAACTCTGAAATTAAAGCTAACAAAACATGATGAAGATAACATAAATAACACAATGGATGCAAAAATGTTCTTCAAAAAATGCAAGAAGTATTTCCACTCATCTTTGGCACCAAAGATATTTGTATGAAAGTGATGACAGCTTGATGTAGAGGGTGATTTGTCAAAGTCAAGAATGTAATTTTATTGCCTTTGAAAGGTGGCATATCAAAGATTTTACTAAATATGAAGCTAGGAATTCTCTACTATTTCACTGATTAAGCTTTACTGATAAAGCTTAATCAGTAAAGCTTTATCTATTAAGTAGATCAGTGAATGAAGTCATTGTATTGTGAGGCACAATGACTTGTGCCTCACAATACAATGATAAGGAATAAGGAGTTTTCCGGATAGAAAACTCCTTATTTAAAGCCAAAAAAGTAAGCAGTGTGTAAATACACTGACCTGAACTTCTCATCTCCCACTATGGCAAAGTCTACATTCAACTGAGGACACACTGACGGAGGAGGTCATGAAACTGAATGTCAATAAAGCACTTTAAAAGTTCTACAGGGAAAATTAGATGGCTGCAGAGTATCATTACCCAAAGAAATAACAAAAAAAGAAAACAGGAACATCTAAGAGATGTTGAAACTAAGAACTAAACATAAAGCACATCAAATAAATAAGAAATAAACAGAACAGGAACTCAAATGATAAACACACGTGTCATAACAACAACAAAAAAAGCCATTATATATATATAGATAATAGCAGAGTACTTCCAATACTAAACTTGTGTTTGTGTTGAATTTGCAACAATGGGCATTTGTGGTATACAATGTGTCACACTCTCTGACAGCCTGCTTCCTGCTGTCAGACAGGCTCTGTTTCAATTATTTCTATTTCTCTGTTTCAATTATTTCTAGATTCTACAGACCTGGCAGTTTAGCTAAAGCTGAACTAAAGAAACCCGAACCAAAACTGTTTTTTTATCACAAGTTATAACTTGTTTTTGTATCAAACTGACTTTGTGGGATTGTGGTGAAAAACACAATCACACCACATTTCCCACTAGGATTTAGAATATTGTACCCATCCAAGATAATTTCTTTGAAGCTTTGAAAGAACAAAGTAAACTTGTCAAATTTAGATCTTAACCATTATCTGCCAGAAACACCTGCTGGTTCAGTTTCTCTGCCCTAAAACTCACAGTTCTGAACATACCAAAGTCACTCAGTTGTTGTCACGTAGGTTTTAATGGTTTTATTCTGAGCCATGTTCCTTCTTAGAGTGGACCTTCACTTTATTGTTTTGACGACAGAGCCAGTGCTGGTATTATTCTCTGGAGACAGACAAAGAACCACTACATTGTCAAACCCAGTCTCAGTCTTAGCTGTGTGGCCTATTAAGGAGGCTTTAATGTCTCACTGCAGAGTTCATTCTGATCCACAGAGCCCATAGGAGCAATAAAATGTTGATTTATCTCCTTCCCCCACAGCTCTGCATCCGGAGCCTGGAGAGGAGCTAATGATGTACTACTGCAGCTATTTAAACCCCTACTTGAATGCTGGTTTAAATATGGAAAGGCAAGTGAGAAATTAGCAGCAATGTGAAAATGTGATTCCAGTTTGCCCTGTTCACCCCAGACACCCTGATGTGCACTCGCCCTTTTAAAGGGGGAAGGAATGAAATATAACAAAAACGAGAAATCTTGACTTATGAGAACATTCAACTAATTAAAAAACAACCACTTTATCTACATAACTTTTGCAAGCAAGGTTTTCACAGTCCTTATGAAGCAAGTGAACCTGTCTACTAGTTTCGATTAAGACCATAATTAACCTTTTCCTTTTAAAGTTTAAAGCATTGTTTTCAATGCCGTTAGCAATTATTTCTCAATATTTCAAATAGTTTATTTGCGCTTTAAGATTAGTTTTGTGTTCCAAACTACTTTGTAAAGGGTCTGTTACTACAAGGCTACTGAGTCTTTAATGTAATAAGCACTGAGGCAAAATTCATGTCAGTAAGCAGCTTTGAGTGCCATTATGTGAAAAATTAGGTTCATCTGGTTGTTCAAGGAGGGCAAAATAGATGAAGCTATTCAGTGGGCTAATGTAATGCTATGTTCATGTTCTCCCTGTGCATGCATGGGTTCTCTCCGGGTACTCCGGCTTCATCCCGCAGTCAAAAAAACATGAGTGTCAGGTTACTTGGTACCTCAAAATTCTCCTTAAGCGTGAATGTGTGTGTGCATGGTTGTTTGTCCTGTCTGTCTCTGTGTTGCCCTGCGACAGACTGGCGACCTGTCCAGGGTGACCCCACCTCTCGCCCGAAATGATGGATATATATATATATATATAATGTCATTTAGAGTGAGACATTTCTCTTTCAAAGTTATGTTCTTGACTTATAGTCTGAAGGTTGCAAGTTGGAACCAACTTTTTCTTCACATTGCACCCCAATGTCCCTGGTGAGGTAATGAACCAGAAATGAGCTGATTCTTAATAAGGTTCTGATGTATCCATACATCCATTCATTTATCCTATCATCTTCAATCTTTTGCATGTGTGAACCTGCAGTGAGGATGTCAGAGCTCCATCAGTGAAACAGACATTCCTCTCCTCAGGGACACAGGATCACAAGGTATTACAGTTAACTGGTGTGCCCATTGTGTTCTCTATGTGTACTTGAAAGAGTGATTTTCTTCTCTTTTATTCCCATTTCCCAATAGGAATAAAAGAATCTGGAATTCTGACAGCATCTATCATGACTGCAGTGCATGTAATGCAGCCACCCTGTGTCTCTTTCCTACACAAGACTGAATTGCTCTGGTTAAATGAGTAGGAGAAAAATTCAGACATCTTTGACTCCAGTTACACTCTCCAGCTGATTCAGGGGGTCCAAAGACACACTGCGGAAATAGAGTCCCTCTGATCAAATGTGTGAACTTCTAACACCAGAAAAAAAAAAAAAAGACTAGAAAGTTAAATGTTGCTTAAACACTATACCATCCAAATCAGAGAGTAGTAAGTGAAAGTAGCAGAGTAGAGTCCTCCAGCATACTGCAGAGATCACTCAGGATAACATAAGTCAGCCTAACTATAATCTTTATCAGAAGGTAAAGTTTTAGGCCTGGCCTGAATGTGTCTTTTAAAAATAAAAGCTTGATGAAGATGAGAAATGAAAGCATGTGTATCAAATCAGTAAACATACTGTTCATTTCACCAGTGGTGGTCAGAGGCCTGGTGGCCTCACCAGCTTCACTATGGTCGAACTGCACCAGGGCAGCTGGGGCTACATGTGAATGAGTGTGTGTGAATGGGTGAATTACCTTCTGCATTAATGAGTAAATTCTGTTTCGCCGCTGAATGAAACCATGTTGGATAACAGAAAATATGTTCAGCTTGTGGTCATTTCATTTGTTTTGTGTCTTCGGATCCTGGGAACTTCAGTCTTTACATCACACTGACTTCTGTTCTGTTTTATAGATGTTGTTCATTGCTTTTAAATGAACTGGATTCTCTCCTCTGCCTCACTTTAACTTTATAAGAACTTTATGATACATGAAATGAGAGAACTTTAAAAGGCATTCAGAGCTCAGCGGTAATTGAACTGCTTTTACGTATCAGCCATTCTGGCCACTAAAACTGTTTTATAATTTTACTCTGTGTACTAAATCGTGTCTCATCTCAGGATAACAAACATATCAAGTGAAATCCGCATATTTTGAATCTTGCCCAGAGAGAGTGCCATATGATGAATGACTAAATAGTGTGATTTGGATCAAACATGCCCATTGTCTGGTTATTTCATAACCTGAGCACCTGACTGCAGTGTGGTGATTCAGCCTGGACAGATTAGAGCATGAGTCATACTGAAACAGTGCCTGTTGCCAAGCAGGGAACATGATACAGCATTTGATGCTAAAATTATTAGTATTATTGTTTTTTTACTTTCTTGTGTGTGTCTCTGATTGCATAGCAATGTTTTATCTGAAACACAAAAACAAGTCAGAGCAATACTTACAATGAATGAATTGCCAGTATTGTTCAGTGGGCTACTGTAATGGTATGTGATACAACAGAAAATGTATCACTTTTAGTCTGGAAATGATGAAATATATCTAATAATGATGAATACAGTTATTTCCCACCAATATTTAAAATACAGTACATTGTTGGTTGTGATTAAGAGGGAAGAAGCTGCCCTGCAGTAGAAAATAAAAGTCTCTTAACGTTATTTGCCTGATGTATAAGAAAAAAGCAATTCTGCAGCTGTAAAACATCACAGCAAACAAAAACTGAAAAATGCAACACCTTAGGGATTTAATAAATGCAGAGCTTTGGGAAATGTGAAAGAAATTAATGATTGACAAATCTGAGATTAAAATAAAGCTGAAATATTTTAGCACTGCTGGCAGAAGCTAACAGAAGATGATGCATGTGCGATTTAAACCTGCAGCACAGCGTGGTATTGCACTTATCTCTGCGGAGGAGAAAACATAGAGCCTGGAGGAACTAACAGCATAATCATTCCTCTTAGAGATCAAATTAAGCCTATTACAATCTCTGAATTAGACCCCCTGCTGAAAAAGTGAAGACAATGAAGAAATGTTTCTGTCTGATGTTGATTAACCTGGAACATGGAGTGACTTTAGGTTATTATGTTTTGAATTTCAAGGTCTTGGTTGCTCCTGGCTCAAGTCTTTAGGCATGAGAGGTTTGATGAATAGTACTTGAACTGACGCTTCGGCTATGTAGAAGTGAAAGTCATATTAAATGTAGGACTATGTGTCTTCATGATCATTCTATATTTGATTTAAGATCTGGTGGATGTTTCAGAAAGTAAACTGTAATGTGTTTGGTATTCTTAGTGATGATACAGGCCAGGGAAGGTTAAAACACACTTTCATTCAAAATATTTGTTAATTACTATAGGATGGAAAAGTGTTAATATCCCTGGAATATTTCTGCATTTTACAACATTCACAAGCTTTAATTTCGTTTTGAGGATTTCATCTGACAAGTTAATATAAAGTGGTACATGGTTATGAAGTGAAAGGAAAATTAAAAACACATCCCAAGCTTTGAACATGCCTTAGAGTTCCGATCAGTCCATCATCTGATCATGGAGAGAGGATGGACAAACTGACCTACCAGGACATGGACGTCCACCTGGACTGACAGGCTGGACAAGGACAGGATTAGCAACCAGGATGTCCAAGATGTCCACAGCTGAGGTGGAAGAATATGTTTACACAACTATTAATTTTGCAATTAACCAATTTGGTCCTTATGACAGAGTGACAAGTAGAAAGCCCTAAGAAGACCCATTTTTAGTTGCTGTAGGCAACCCAGCAAACATGTGAACGAAGGTGCTCTGCTCAAATGAGACCAAACTTGAGCTTTCTTAAAAATTCTTCGTGGGGAAAAAAATCCCCATTACCTTTTCACCAACCTGCTCATAGCAGACCTGTTGGACATTAGATCCCACCTAACACAGTGGTGTCCAACCCTTTGCATCAAAATCCCCATGTTTAATGTTCAGAGTTGTTCATCGGAAATGGTTATCAAACACGGATCATAGGATTCAGTTGAACAGCAACTGTTGATTTCATTGCTTACAAGGTTTTGTCTAAAAGTTTAACCCTTAATAGCAGAAATTCTACCATGACTTGAACAAATAAATAAATCAGCCATTACAACAACACAGCAATAGAGCCAGCAAGAATATAAATGTAAAATAAGTCAATAATTTTTTTGACAGTTGTCAAAGAACCACCTTATTTATGTTGGGTAATATATATTTTTTCAAATTCGTTTATTCACTTATGCACTGTCAGTACAACACACGCACACACTCTTTGATGTTGTATGTCCAGACTTGAAAACTTCTCAAGAAACACCAATATTAGACAGATAGATGCTCTGGCCATAGCTCAACTTTAATGTGGAATATATTTTTATTCAAAGAGCTTACATGACATTACATTATAATAGTGAATAAACTGCATCAGATCTGAGTAGCTATCTGTTCAAAAAGAAATACAGCAAACCGTGTACAGCAGTGGAGACAGTCCAACTCTGCTTGGTCATTCCAGACGTTCTCTATAATACACTGCATTTAGGAACTGGAGAACTGCCACACTGATCAGAACCTCCTCACAGTGAAGACAGAAACGACAGATCAAACAGACAATAAACATGCTCTATAAAAACTGTGGTTTTACATATCAGGACATAGTGAAACGTGTCTAATGGTTCTAAAATTACTTAAATCCAAACAAGTGGATGGAATGAAAGAGGACATGAAGATAGTTGGTGTGCGAAAAGATGTGAATGGAGACAGATAATTTGATGTGGCATAAAGGAAAAAATCCGAAAGGAAAAAAAAGGAGAGTGTCAAGTGGATAAAACACAACAAAATAAAAGCTTTATAAACAAAACAGAAGAACAAAAAAAGGTTCAGCATCTTTGCTTTTATTAGTTTTAATTGTGACAAGTAGCAAACAGGTTCTGACAATTATTTACACTCGAGTCTTGGATTGTAAGGGTCTCTAATGAAGAAACACGTCAACGATGACATTAGAGAACCAATTGTTTTCCCCCTAGGGTTGTAAGAACATTTTAAACTGATTGAAGGTCAATTGTTCTATAATACTAAAAGATGATTTACAAGTGGGGGTACACAGTGGTGCAGTTGGTAGCACTGTTGCCTTGCAGCAAGGAGGTCCTGGGTTCGATTCCCAGCCCTGGGCCTTTCTGCACGGAGTTTGCATGTTCTCCCTGTGCATGGTGGGTTCTCTCCGGGTACTCCGGCTTCCTCCCACAGTCCAAAAACATGACTATCAGGTTAATTGGTCTTTCTAAATGGTCCCTAGGTGTGAGTGTGTGTGTGTGTGCATGGTTGTTTGTCCTGTTTGTCTCTGTGTTGCCCTGCGACAGACTGTCCAGGGTGATTCCGCCTCTCGCCCTGAACGTAGCTGGAGATGGGCACCAGCACCTCCCGACCCCACTAGGGACAAGGGTGTAAGAAAATTGATGGATGGATGAATTTACAAGTGAAATGTCTATAAGAACTTCTCAGGGTGGAAGTGGAATTCACCCCAAGGTCAGATAAAAAGCTCCTAATACTCACTTCCTCAGGCCTCAGTGTGTCAAAAGTTACAATTCCTGACTGGACATCTCAAAAAATACACAGAACAGGTAAGACTCATTTGGAAGAAATGCCAAAAGAAATTCTTTTTTTCTGTATGAAAGAAAATAACAACATGACTTATGTTTTCAAAGTTGCATTTGGATGAAATTCATAAGACTTCTGGAACTAAATTATTTGAAAAGATGAGGCAAAAATCGAGACGTTTGTCCATTATGGACAGCACCATGTTTGGGGAAAACCAAACACAGCATATCAGCACAAACATCTTGTATCAAGTGTCTAACACGGCGGTGGAGGGGTGATGATCCAGGCCTGTTTAATATCAACACAGTGAGGTCAGGTGTAAATAAAGTTTAATGCCTGATATGTAAAACCATAAAAGTATCCAATATTCTAGTTTATTTTTACTATGACTGTGATGTGATCACTAAAACACATCACAGTCTTGTGATACCTCTGGTTATAATTCAATGAAAACAGAAAGGAGTAAAATTTCCTAAAGAAGAGACTGAAAAAGCACAAGTTATGACTACATGAGTTTTGAGTTATGCTATAAAAGGCCTCCGTTCTCAAGCTTGCAGACATGCACATTTAAGCAGAGGTGGAGATGATGGAGTAGAGATGTTTGTTTTCTACTGGAAACCAGCAGAGCGCGTCGGGCATCCGACTGGGACACCGTGATTACAGCAGCTACCTGTAAAACACAACCAGAGCAGACAGAAGACATCAATCATCCAGAAACATCACAACGGCTCCACCAGCTCCTCCACCAGCAGCTCCACCCTCCTTAGTCTTACTAAAGACACACAAGGTTCAGGACTCTCACTAGAGCCAAAGACCTGTAATTTCTTTTGTGAAAAATTAATTGGTACAAATTCTAAAAGTGTCACAGGTTATGGGAAGTAATTTATGATTAGTGGTCAATGGCAGAGTTTTAATTAAGTCTGGGCCAGAGTTCAGAGTGCTTGAGATGGAAGTGGTTCATTAATCACAACCAGCAAACCAGCCCAGGACATGAAAGGCCTTTGTGCATCACTTTTATCTGAATTACATTTAATAACTGACCTGCTAAAAACATGGCTGAGTAAAACCCTCAAAGCACAATTTTAAGGATTAAGTTGCTGTTTGATTATAAAATATATATGGATCCAAACGCGACATGTTTATAAAATGCATCTAGTTTTTAATGTTATTTTCAGCAGTAAGTATATTTAAAAACAGTATTTAAATGGAAAACTAAAATGTTCACAATAAAGCACAAATTGACAAAATGCTTCTGCAAAAGTAACTGGAGGTCTGAGCAATTTTCCAACCATCCTCAGGTAATGTTCAGTGAAAATTGTAAAATGTAAATGATCTGACGTGTGTCCAGGTAGGTAGATAACAGCTGACTAGAGAGAACAAACAGGTAAATGGGGAACTAATGGAGAGTTATCTATGAATTCCGATGTTGATATTCAACGTTCCATGTTAGAGAAACAACAAGACTGTGGTCTGAAGTCAAAATTCTGGGTTTTTTACTCAATATGGTAGCAGGAAAACTTACAGCTTTAAACCATTTCATTATTTGCATTTCATTAAACCAGAAATGAAGATAATGATACAAAATGTTTTTGAGTTATGAGATTGACATAAATACATCACTGTACTTGGTATTGTGGTGCTAATTCTAGTTAGCACACTCTAGATGTGGTTGGAATGTTTTTTCCATCTCAAACTTTTGACAAAATGAAATTGAATACCTTTTAAAATCAAACAGAAGAAAATGTGAGGTTTTGCACATATTGCAATATCAAAATGCCACAATGCTGCTGCATACTAATAAACCGTTTATAGTTATGATCATTTCTACCTCTGTGTAATTGGTCACACATAACTCACCAACATCTAAGACCAGTTTTTGTTTTATTTTTGTTTTTTTTTGAATGCATGCATTCAGAGAACTGCATTGTTAGTAGCTTATACTGCTAACAGTTCAGGTCTCTGAGGTCACTCCCACTGACCTTCTGACGTTCCACTGGGAACAGGTGTTGGAAACATCACTTCCAGGTCCGAGTTCTCATGGTCAAAGTGAATGGAGTGCAGCAAAGGTCCAACTTCCATCTAGTGTCTAGGACAGGATGCATATGCCACTGGTTGATGCTTTTCTACACAAGACTGGCAGCCTAATGAACAACCAGTGTGATTCACTAAGCAACAGACATGATTTCCATGTTGTGACTTTTTAAGTCTCAGTTGAACATGACTCATCATTAATCCTACATGGAGTTCTAAATTAGATCCTGTTTTAGTTTACAGTTCTTCAGAGCAGTTCACTGCCCCTGGGTCTCTTCAGCCCACTGGCAACCTTTGAGCGGCGTTTGTAGTAAAAGTGAAAACTTTGTTTAAGAAAGCGAGTGAAGGGGCATGCTGTGGTGGCGCAGGGGGTTAGCACATTTGGAGGCCTTAGTCCTCGACAAGGACGTTGTGGGTTCGACTCCCGGGCCTGGCAACCCCCGCCGCATGTCTTCCCCCCCTCTCCTTACCCCGTTCCTGTCAGCCTACTGTTACATAAGGGACACTAGAGCCCACAAAAAGCCCCCTGGTGGGGACATAAAAACAAAGCAAGGGAAACAGCTTTTATTTTGAAGGCCACCGTCTTAACGTCATTGGATGACTACATACTCTCATCAGCCAGTTACACCTTTGTCTGGACCCAGTTTTCACATTTAAACACATTGAAAGTCAGTTCATTTTAATCACCCTACTGATGCTCGCTTTATACAAACAATACATTACTCGAAGTTACAGGGGTTAAGTGACACACTTTTTAATTATAACAAGACATGAAATATTTGAGACATTACACTTATTTTCTCTCCGTATGGACCTACATTGATGACAATATAGCTTACAGTTTATAATAGATTGTTAGCTAAACAGTTTTTCACCTATAATGTCCTGTGTACACAGCCAAAGACACACCACTTGGTTCTGTGATTTCTTTTCATTTAATGAACATTGCTTAGATGATCTGTCTTCTAAACTGTATACACTACAGTGCATGTGAATTAGACAGAATTAAGTAAGGAGGAACAAAAGAGAAATCAAAGCTCACACTACATTTTTATGCCGGGCACATCAAAAAACAACCAAAGCTATCATTAGATTTTAGTGACAAAGACTATCAAACACACACACAGTTACCTCAATGGTCTCACAGCAGCATTACATCAAATAACCTAAATAAATATTGAAGTTTTTTCTGAAATTCTTCCTCTGTGGTTTGGGAACTTGGAGAAATGAAAAACTTCCATCTGACTAAGATGGGATTACAACCTGTGATGCTGGAAAAGTAAGAATGAAGAGGTGAGAATGGGACGAGAGGGAGAAAACACAGAGCACCGGAGGGAGAGGAAGAGTGATGACAGGATTATGAAGTTTGACAGGAGAATGAACATGACTGGACTGCAGAGCCTGTCCATGCAAAGACCCCAGGCGACCGTCAGATCGGTGATTTTGTGCCCATCTGAACAATGTTACAATGCTGACCAGCTGCAGGCATGCCAGTTTAGGATAACAGAAGTTACGTTAAACACGCCAACCATAGGAAGATCTTTGCGTGTGTGTTTGGATGTAGGTATAGAGAGGAAACGTGTCAGAATGTCATGATTAATCTTATATATGATACCAAAACACGGACATAATGGAGCCGGCTTGCTGCTGGAGAAAAGCCATCTCTGCCTGAGACATGCATTGAGAATAGATGAACATTTTCAACTTCATCAGGTTAGGGTTGACTGGTAGCTGGGTTTTAATATCTTTTTTTCAGAGTGGAATGATTATACAAATTGTAACGGCATTAAAAAAATAATAAAAAGCAAAACTAGATTTTGGTGCATACGTTTGAGCTAATTGAGGATTTTTGCTAATCAACACTTTCAACTAAATCATTTTTAAATTGTGTTGAATTCTCCAGATTGGGCTTAAACTTGACAAGAGCAAGTTTCATTAAAGTCTCATTTGTTTAAACATTCCTGTTCGAAAGGATTTATTCACAGCACTTGAATGTTCTAGTTCTCCCATCAATGGGAAAATCCCAGAAGGCCAATGAATATTTAAGAAGTAAAAAATGAGGATTTGCACAAATTGAGCAAATCTTTTAGAACCCAGCAGACTCTGTTACCAGTCTGTACATAAAAACAGCGTAATCAGATGTATCACCACTGCACTAAGACATGGAAGCTGATACAGCAGTTCTGTTCAAGGCTCAAGTCAGCCATAAAAAAGAACCGAGTCATTTCTACTAACAGATTTAACAGAGAAGACATCATCTCTAGGACAAAAAACTAAAATACCAAACTAAAATAGAGCAAAACATCTAAGTCTTACACCACCCAGAGTCAGATTCCCTTCAGGCAATCCGTATGTGAAACTTTGGAGATTGTTTATTTTTTCCTTTGTATTTATCTTTATTTGTGTAATCTGATTTTTATTTTTAATTTTGTCATTAAACCCAAACACACAGTAGTCTTTTAGTGTTAAAAAAACCTCTGCATTACTGTACAAAAGTTTTTTTGTTTAGAGCCATGGTTCCGCCTTCGTCCACTGTGCGATGAGATGACAGGCTCCTGCCCACTGCAATGAAAAGCTTAAAATACAATTTTGTAAAAGGGGCTACTGGAGCAATCAAAGGAGTTCTCAGGAAATCAAAGGAAACTTAAACTAACAAAAAACCTCCAAGCACAAAAAGAAACAAACTCAGAATATTTCCATACTGAATTCAAAAATAGTGCATTGCACATTTTTATTTGAAAAGACCACCTGCATGTGAAAAAATAAATAAATAAAATATCCATGACTTTTGGTTTGCAAGCACCTTAACATAAACAAGCTGCTTTTTAACAGCTGTAATTATTTTCCACAGCTTTACAAATAAGAATCAACAGCCATTAAAACAAAAAGTTTCATTTAGTTGTTAAATAAAAAGTCCAGAACCCACACATTATTATGCCAGGCCCTTTCAAGGCAACAGCAAGTTAACATTCGGAAATCTGACTTCTTTTTTCTGAACCACCAGAAACATTTCTCATTTAATCAGGTAGCAGCCAAATCTGCTTATGTTCAGTTGCAAGCGTTGCTATTAGAGTGAGATGAAATGGTTGATCACAAAAAAAAATAATGAACTGATTAACTGAGCAGAAACTTAAAAACACTCGGTGATAAAAAGTTGAGTGCAGACGAGGTTATTTCCATTTTCAAATGATAAAGAAACTCTCTTACTCTGCTCAATATTACCGGCAGTAGAAGCGAGCATGCGTGTTTCCTTCTCCAATCTGATGGACGGGACTCTGATCTGGATCGACCCAAAGCTTTTTCAGACGAGTCTTATCTGTTCAGATCAACTCTGGTGAAGCAAACATTTTCTTTAGTGGAATTGATGTTGTAGCTTCCACAGGTTTCCACACAGTAACCCTCTGCTCTTTTTGTGACTCAGGCCCACACCTCATCCCTCAGCTAGCTCCGGTCTAAAGAAAAAGCAATCTTCAGATATGCAATATTACTATTTTCTTTGTGTGCCTCAAGGTGCCCTAAGCTCAGGTACGGACTTAAGATTGCCCACATAAGGAAGAGGAATCTTCTGAGCTGTCCATGAAACAAACTTAAAACATACCATCTACCGTATTTTCCGCACTACAAGGCGCACCTAAAAGCCTTCAATTTTCTCAAAAGCCGACAGTGCGCCCTATAATCCGGTGCGTTTTATATATGTTTTAAAGTGTCTTATAAAGACACTTTAAAACACTTTATTAAGGTGTTTTAAATGTAGTAATTTATTTCAGCCACTGGGTGGCTTCCCGTTCATATTTGCTAC
>CAEFZY010076499.1:0-13094 GCA_903066815.1 Brachyrhaphis roseni
GGTTGCTGCAGGTTGCTTCAGGTTGCTGCTGGTTGCTTCAGGTTGCTGCAGGTTGCTGCTGGTTACTGCAGGTTACTGCAGGTTGCTGCTGGTTGCTGCAGGTTGCTGCTGGTTGCTGGTGGTTGCTGCAGGTTGCTTCAGGTTGCTTCAGGTTGTCTTCCAGTTGACGTGTTCAGTCCTTGAGGCTCTTCAGGGAGTTTCAGGAGGTTTTTCTGTTCTGTGGCGACTGAAGCCGTTTAATTGGATCGGAGGGAATTGCTCCGTTGTAATGAACTGACCTCTGTTCCCCTCTGGTTCCGTCCAGCAGAACCCGCCGGTCCTGCTGAACTTGCCCCGGAGCCCCACCTCCAGCGAGGATGAGATGGCCCAGAGCTTTTCCGACTACTCTGACGACGGCGCCTCCGACAGCTCCAGGGAGGAAACCATCTACGAGACGATCAGAGCGACGGCCGAGCCGCCGCAGAACCACATGGACGACATCCAGTCCAACTCGCTGGTGATCCGGGTTCTCATCCCCGACCTGCAGCAGACGGTGAGCGGCAGTTCGGATTTATGACTCCAAACTGAAACTGGACTCCAGGGAGGCTGTTGGGTCGACTCAGTCCAGTTCTGAATGTTTTTATCCAGCTGCATCATTTTCTACTCCTTTCATAATAAAATGCCTTAAATTCTCAGCAGCAGTTATTTACTTTGGCTGCTTTCATAAAGCAAAAATATAAGAATATTAATATTTTAAATATGATCCAGAGTGATTAATGTTGTTGTGGATGAATGTTTATCGGTTCTCCAGACTTTCTGAGGTTTCGCAGCTTTTAGACTTTGATGCTTTTTCTCAGTTTGTTCCTGAACCTGGAGGAACAGTTTGTCTCTGACCTGCACACACAGACACACACCTGCTCTTTTTACAGTGTGTAGTGAGTGACCCATGATAATATTTCTGGATTTTAGAGCCTGTATCACCACGGCTTCATGTTTTTGTAATTTTGCCCCCCAGTTTAGCTCAAAAACAAAACCTTTATTTTCTCAGACAGAAGACGTGAATTTTTGCCCCAAATGTCCCAAAGAGCTGAAAACCAGCATTAACTGTAAATAATAATGCTGGATGTTTAAGCTTCAGCTCTGGGTTTCACACTGATGTGACTCGTGTTCAGTTTCTCTGCTGCAGATAAATTTATTAATCTTTGAATCTTATTTTTCTTTGGGGGGGTTTCAGCTAATCTTAAACCACTTAATGCCTGAATTAACATCCAGTTGTGTAAGAAATATTAATATTTGTGTTTTTAATGTCAGTCAGATGCTAAACTAACTAGAAATTGTTAGTTTGAATATTCCTCTACAGTTAGTGTGATCTTGGTGTTGTGCTAATTAGTGAATGTTAATTTGTGTTTGGTTTTATTGATGGTTGAATCGTTCTGGTCCGGAGGAGGATTCCCTGGTTCTCCGTCCGTCTTGAAGATGCTGATGGGTTTTGATGTTTGGCTCTTTGGCATTTCAGTGGGTTCAGGTCTTAAATAAACTGGTGTAGTTAAAGTAAAGGGCTGTGCGGGTAAAACGGATGTTTTTCCAGATGGTAAAGCTTTTTATTCTTTTGCTGTCTCACATGTTGGCTGTTCAGTGATCTCAGTAGAATCACAGTTCACTGCAGCTGCTTCCTTTCAGCTTCTTATTTACTCCTGAACTCTGAGCTGAACATCAATGAGTCAGAAACATTCAACTGACCAGATATAAAAATGTGAACAAATCCACTTTCCTTTGTTCATCAGTAGGTTATTTTTCCAGCACTGATAAACATCTCTAATTAGTCCATTTCTCTTCATATAAACGTAACTTCTGGCCATTTGAATCCTGATACTAATTATCGGCTTCTTAAAGATCCTCCTAGGTTTTTTTTTTTAAGTCGTCACATTATTTTCTCACCTCTTTGTGTTCAGATGTGAAGACTTTAATGAGGTGTGACCAACAGGATTCACGTTGCCTCGTTTCCCCGGTGAAACGCAGAGGAGTGTGAATCATGAGTGGGAGACATGTGGTGTAGTTTTTAATTTTAATGCCAAGTGAAATGTCTGATCGTAAGAAGGGGAGGCTTTTATTTTATCAGATGGTAAAACTGGAAGGCATTTATTACGTCACACTGTCTGCATGTTTTAATGCATCTGAGGTCTGCAATAAATGATCATAACTTTATGCATGTTTTGATTTTTATACATGTATTATATTTATTATTGTGTGAACAAACTTATTTGCATCTGATTTTAATTGTGCTTCTTATTTAATGGAATTATTACATTTGCAAAATTGTATTTTTTCGTCATTAGTGGAATATTGACAAAGTTTTGTACGTTTGTGATGGAAATGCAGCTTTTGAAGAGTCTGGGTTTGTTGGCAGGTTGAGTTCTGGCTGAGATCAGGAGAAGTTAGAGCTCAGAGGCAGAACTGAAACATCCAACAGCTGAATCACCTGCCAGCTGTTTATGAAACACGTTGAAGCAACCACAACGAGTTCATCCTCTGGCTGTACAGGAGTTGATGTTGACGTTGATGTTGCCGTTGACGTCAACATCAACAATGCCGGCCTGGCTGCAGCTCTGGTTTGGACGGGTTCTGGTCTTTGGCTGCCTCAGAGCTCTGAGGGAAACCTTGTTTTCCACATGGATGCTGTTTTTCCTTTCACATCTTTTCACTCTTGTTGTGAAACCTAAAAGTGCAGACACACACACACACACACACACACACACACACACCCCCACACACGTTAGCAGCTGCTACAGAGACCTGAGAAAAGAGTTTCTGTAAATAAGAGCAGCGTGTTTGTGTTGGTCTGCGCTGACCCTGAGGTGACCTCCTGAAGCTCCTGAAATCAGCGCGGCGGTGATGATTTGTTGTGTAAAACATGTTTTATGAACACATGTGCTGTGTGCTGCTTCACATGTCCGCTCTGACCGCTCCGCGGTGCTGCTGGATCTCAGCATGAAGTGGAGCCGTTCACTCAGAAATCTGCTGAATAATTCAGGCCAACATGAACTCAGCAGTACATGTGACTCCAACTCCAGCTGCCATCAACTCATGCAGCTGTTTTCTAGATTTTGTACTTTCACAGATGATCAAACCCTTTAAAACTGCTTCAGATCTCCTTTGTGTTTTGAGTTGCAGTTTGTGTCTATTCTTCTTACGCTGTAGAATCCACTTGTGCAAAGGAATTCAGGCAAGTCAAAGAAATGACTATTAATTTATCTATTGAGATTTACATTTCAGTAAATATTACAGCTTGTAGCTGAAGCTGAGCAGACTAAACTATGCAGACACTCTGTCTGCACTGATGAAGGTGCATTAAGCCTCTGATCTTCTCCCTGATCTGTGTGTTGGTTCCTCGTCTTCCTGCTTGTTCTCTAAAGAACGGCTGAGACTTTAGTAGAAACGGCTGCAGAATAAATCACACAGTGATGAAACTCACAGAGCTTCATTTTTAAGATAACTGGTGGAACCTGATTTTATTTAGGAGTTTCAGAATGAAGGGGTTTAATTATAAATACCTGCCACACTTTTATCATTATGTGTTGGTCTGTCAGGTAAAACTGATCCAGTCCTCAAGTCTGATAACTTTGTCTTACCTTCGTTTCAGTGTCTGGAGTTTTGCTGCTGGTTGATTTATTTAATCTCAACGCTAAAGAGGTTTGTCTTTTTAAAGTGTCGCTTCTTGCAAGTTTCTAAACTCCATTTCTGTCCGTCACACTGAGCACTGCCACCACATTTCATTAAAACCTAAAGCATGTCTCTAATGAAGCTGCTGTTTGTGGCTGAGGAGGAAACAATAATGGAAAGCTATTTAAATTTATACCTCTGTCTCGACCCGACCGGATCCAGACATCTGCTTCCGTCCTCGTCCGCCGTCTTCCTGCCAGGGGAAGGGATTATCCAGGCGGCTCGTCCCTCCAGACGCCGCGCTGCTGACGCCCAGCAGCAGCACAAACAGCTGGAAACGCTCCTGAATGCGGCTAATCCTCCCGCATCCAGGCAGGCAGGAAGCCGCTATTGTCTGTTTGTTTCACTTTGAGCTGAAAGCAGGACCGGCGAGTGGGCCAAAGAGGTTCTGTCAGTTACACCCTCAGTGACCCGTCACTGGCACCGTTCACAGGAACTGGGACTGGGTGGACGTGTTAACTGGTCCTACTGGGCCTCACATCGCAGAAACATATTACCAAGTATTTGTGTCCAATTTCTGGTGAAAATATTTCTGTACAATTGACATTAAACAAAACTATGACGGCTTATTAGGGCCATTGTAGAAAGAAACTAAGGGAATAAATTTCTGCCAAAAAACTTTGAGATTAATCACAGAAATTTCCTAGGAGGAATTTCAAAAGACAGAAAGTTTTAACCTTTGAAAGCCAGAAATGTCAAAGCTTTTATTTCCTAGAGATTTACATGGGAAATGTTGTAAGTGAAATAATCAGTGGAAATAGAATTTTATAATCAATATTAAAGAATTATTGATTTAAAAGAAGCTCAATTATCCTCCTGAAATGTTCCTTGTTAGATAGTTTTGTCTTAATTAAAGTGATCTAAGATATTTGCAGTAGAAATTAGACACAAATACTTGGTATGATTTTGTATTTTTGTTCTGTGAATACAGAGTTTTGTGGGAAAGTTTTTGCTTCCTTACAGATTTCTTCTATTTTTCATCCCTGTTTATTTTTGCTGAATAATTAATATTGAATTATTGATGTTCTTTGTTATGCTTTCTCCTTCGGGTCGCTGTCAGAAATGCATGCGGTTCAACCCGGACGCGACGGTCTGGATCGCCAAACAGCGGATCCTGTGTACGCTCAATCAGACCCTGAAGGACGTCCTGAACTACGGACTCTTCCAGCCGGCCAGCGACGGGAGAGACGGCAAGTTCCTGGACGAAGAGCGCCTCCTCCGAGAATACCCACAGCCAATCAGCAAGGGCGTCCCCTGCCTGGAGGTCAGCCGCTCGTCCAATAATTTAAGAAATACTTCAGCAGAGTCTGATAACGAACCCGTAGAGCGACTGGCCACGCCCCTTTGGTTCCACAGTCCCAGCCTCATGTTGTGAAAACACACACACTGTTTTTACTGGGTCGAGTCATACGACAGGAATGATCTGTGGTTCTGTGGCTGGTACTGGGATCTAACTGGACCTGAAGATGAATATTAAACATCAAAACTCAAAGCATGAAAACAACATCTGAGAGTTTATCACTGAGACTTGGCATAGATCCCAAATCCTTTGTCTTTAATGAACAGAATCTGGGTTTTCCTGATGAGTTTCTTTACAAAAATATATTTCAGCTCCTGCTGGGTGAGACGTAACAACATAATAGATTATTATATAGATTAGAACAGATGGAGAGAAGATGGAAGGATAAAGGGAAGCAGTAGAGGCCTGCAGTTTGACAGTCATCTCTCATCTGGAAATGTTATACGTTTTATTTCATAAATCAATAAAATGAAAGTCCTAATTTTCAGAAACTCCTCAGAGTTTTGTTCCTTATGAAACATTAAAAACACCAAAGTGTTTGTGTAATCTGGTTCAGTGGAAATGTCGCAGCGTTTCCCAGCTCAGCTCTCACATCTTATCTCACATCAGCTGCTTTGTGCTGATCCAGATTATCGACTCAATGCAGCGTCACTGATAGCAGCTTCCTCTGAAACTTTAGCAGACGGCATTCAGAACGCTTCATCCACAGTTCAGGTCTGTTTTACCTGCTTGTCCTCAGAGCGGCTGGAGTCCAATAGCTGATTGCTTTTAATCAAGCAGGAGAACGTTTGAGTTTCCGATTCCCTCAGCAGCAGCAGAAAAATCTTTCATTTGATTATTACCCCCCGTTACATCTGTAATATTCATCACAGATGTGACATTTAATATGATTCTAATCTAACATCCTTTTATCTGAGTAGTGCTGACGTCTGAACCCAAATTCAAGTCAGTTTATTTTTATTCTACCAGGACAGAATTTTATTGCTTTGCATGTTTAAGGAGGGACAGCTGTCATTTTCTGGAAATTTATCATAACTTCCCTTTAAAGAATATTTGTTAAAGACACTTGAAGTTTTTGAAATTATTTTTGTGCTTATATTCAAACCTGCATAAAAAAGATTTACAGCGTGAAATCTGAAAAATAATTTCAAAAGCTCATTAAAGGTTAGATCATTTTAGCCCCAAACCGATAATCTCTGTTCCCAAAACCAGATTGCTAATCCCAAACTAGCTGCCTTGTAGTTCCTGACTGTTTTGTCAAAGATTTCTGCAGAGGAGAAATCACACATCAGTCATGCAAAGTGCAACGTTTCTCATTTCATTACAGGAATGGCAGCAGATAAGTAGCAGCGCAAACATTTGTCTCTTCTTTTCCCAAATGAGGAATCAGTTTCCAGAAGCCAGTACTCACAGAGATTAGGAACCACAGCCACTCCAGATCTTAATACTGCAAACACTTGAAATCTCCTCTAAAAACGCTTATAACTGCCCATCTAATCCTTTAAACACCAAATATATTTTAATATGCATTATTACACTGAGTGGAAACCGTCTCAACTCCTCCTTTACATCCAACGTTTTTCACGACAGTCAATCACCTCCGAGGAAAAATATGGACTGACTGGTTTTCAAACGCCAGCCATTATCTTGTCATTGTGTATTTCAGCTCAAGCTGCGTCTTATTTCAAATATTTTAGATATGGTTTATGGAAAAAATGTGCAAATACACAAATTCTCCACGAACAATTTGGAGTTACATTCCACAGAAAATCTACAAATTCTGAAACGCAAACAGGCGGCGCTGCTCTGTACGGCGTTTAGTCGACTGTGACTGATGGATGTGCAGTTCCACTCCAGATCAGCAGGGGGTAATGTAGCGCCACCTGCTGTTTTTATTCATTATGCTTGAGTTGTTGGTTTAGTCCCAAATTCATAATGTTTGTTGTAACAGGATAGAGGTCAGAACCAATGACCCACCCAGAGGGGAGACTTTAAATCAATGAGATGTTTTGCAGTAAAGCTGCTTGGCTCAACTTAAGGCGACTAATGAGCAGAGAATCAGTAGAACCAGTTTAGATTGATGTGGAAATCCACCTGAGCTCTTAACTGGAGAAACGGGAGAGATTACTGAACTCTGAACAGGAAGATAAAAATCACTGGACTTACCCAAAACAATTAGTCATACGGCCAGTAAGTTTCAGATGCAGAGCAGTCTTCGATTTTAGAAAGTGTCTTTATATGTTAGAGATGTCGTCGTTTTGCATGTTTTCTCATGTCAGTCAGTGGAGTGATGCTGATTTCTACAGATGAACAATTTCCAGTTCCAGTTTGAGGGAAGGTTATTTACCACAGATTAGTGACCGTGAACACAGACCAGTTGAAGATGTTTAATCATTTCTTTCCTCCAACAGTTTCGCTACAAGAGCAGAGTCTACAGACAGCCCAACATTGATGAGAAGCAGATTGCCAAACTTCATACAAAGGTAAGGATGGACATTGGAAACCTTCACTGTGTTTCTGTTGTTAAAGTTTGCTGCCATCATGAGAGCAAGCAGCGACATTCAGCTGAAGGTTGAGAGGTAAATACAGCAGTTAATGTTGCCCCAGACAGAGATGTTTACTGCTACTTCGTTTTGGAGGAAAAACAAAAACAGCATGCAACTTTTTTCACTTACTGCAAATTATCTTTTAATTTTTACACCCTGCAATTAAATTAGCTGTTGCTAAGTTAGGTTGCTATGCACATTATGGTTTGTTCTGAGAAAAACAAAACAAGGTGTTTGAATGATAAAAAGATGTGTGTCATATCAAATTACACATTATTTACATCAGAAAGATGAAGAACTGTGAGCTGGTTCCTCTGGAGGGGATCTGACACCCAAATATCTGCCTCTCTTCCTCTTTTAGAACATTTAGGATCCATCAGAACTATTTAAAGTTCATACACATTATTGATTAGTCAAGCCTTTAAGTCAAAGCAGATGGCACAGAGCTCTTTGTATTGTTTTATTCTCTGTTAAACTCAAACTATCGCCGTTGCTTCTCCATCGTCGGCCATGTTTGTTTACTCTGATTTGGTGTCGAGATGTTTTGGGACATTTCTCGTCTGACATCTGAATGTTGGTGATTGAAATTGGTTTGTGTTATGTGTTGCTAAACCTGTGATAGTGATATTGTTTTGATATTAATACATATTGTGGACGTGTCCAGCTGTGACCCAGCTGCTCTGGCAAAGTGAAGCCAAGAAAATATTTTACTAGCCTCTCCTGGTGTTTCCAGTACAAATGTCTCAAACTTTTTTATATTCCGCTACTGTTGAAAATCCACAATTGTTTTCCATGAAATAAGAAACGCAGTTAAAATCACATGTGAAGAAGTTTGTTCACATGGTAAGTCATTCCTCCTACCACTTCCTGTCGTCTTCTTCATGGTTTGTGCCTGCAGTATCATCTGGCTGATGATCATGTGACTCATGTGATGCAAAAATGTTTCCATTAAAGTTTTGCAAAATAAACCAAAAAAACCCACATCATCATAGCGCCAAAACTTTATACAAAAAATGAGTTTTTACATAATTGGCGTGTTCCCATTCAGCAAATGTATTTTCAAAATGTCAAATTATGCAATTCTATGGTCAATGGAGGGAAAGCTAATGAGTTTCTGAAGGATCCAGACTTACTGGAATTAGTTATTGATCCATCTGATTTGATTAGTCAGGCTTAGTGAAAAATCTGTTCATCATCAGCATAACAGACATTTACTTCATACCTGTCAATATTTTTAATATTCCTGGATTAAAGACAATCAGACCGAGCACTGAGGCCTGTGGGACTCCTTATTAAAACGATTCATTATTAACATGAAGAAGCTGGAATCTTAAATCTGTTCCCGGCCCTCTGTGGACTCTGCTGCCCCCTGCTGGTGTGATGAGCTAGCATGAGCAGCCAGACAGAGAAAGATCTCCCACTTCCTCCCACTTCAGTCTGACAGACTCTGGGAAGTGCAATCTGAACACCTCGGACAAGTCTGTTTCACACCGAACGCGCTGCCAGAATAAGACATGAAGAATCTCATATTACAGTTTCTATGTAAAATCTTTCCTGTTTGGTTGGATTCAGACTGTTTGGGTTCGTTTCTGGTCATTCGAACTTCCTAACAGGGAATGAAACGAGGAGAACAATCCTTATCCATCTCTCTTGTCCTCATTTTTTATAATTATTTGGAAAAATGCTGTTTTTCCTGGCAGATGAACAGCAGACTCCTCCTCCTCCTCCTGCCTTCATTCCTCCTATATGAATTGAAATGAGTTTTCAGCCTCCTGGTTGTTTGGTTCCAGCTCTGGGCTGCTGTCCTGCAGCCACTGTAATCTTGTTGTGCAGCCAAAGCATAAATGTCTGTGGCAGCTCTCTCCTACAGGACCCGGTAAAACCGTCTGACAGCAGCTCTAATTTCACATCCGACTGCAGGGAAGAGAGATGGGAAGGAACACAACCAGAGAGGAAAATGAGAAAGGCAAGAGGAGGAAGATGCTCATAAATATGGAACAGGGACATAAATACATACAGTCAAGTTTCCAAAATGTTATTAATGTGAAGAAGTGTTTCTCTGGGATATTTCTGGTTCTAAAGGGTGATATCTCAACATTTCCAGGAGCTAATCCTGTTGCTTTGCTGCGTGGTAGAAAGAGAAGCAGCAGCAGATCAATGTCCAGACTGGCTCCCTGTTTAAGGACACAGGCAGGGAGGAGACGACACTTTCCTCCTCATTCTGATTCATCAGACCTGCAGAGACACTCAGGGGACAGGCTGGACTGGGGACATTAAATAAAACACGGGACACACTCGGGGCCGCGAACATGATCCTTTGACATTTCCAGAAATTGAACCGCTGGTGAGTCACTGCAGCCGTCAGTCTGACGGAAACTGAGTCACTTTGGATGATTCTCTGCTTTCAGTGCAGCTGATAATAAAATAATCAGTATTTACTCAGAGCTTTGTCAGCCAGCAACAACATTCAGGCACCATCTAATTAGCAACATGCTAGCTCAATACGCTAAGTAGCACCAGCAGTGCTGTGTCCCAGAAAGTTTAGCAGTAAATAAAAATAGGTGTTTAATAAGAATATTTTAAAATCTTAGTATTCCTAGGTATGAATAGTTCTAGTTGAAGTAAGAAACTTTTACAAAAATATCTTTTTCAACACTGTCATCATGTCCAGCTCCTTTCCTTTTCCCTGTGATAACTACAGAAATACACGGCTTGGTCAGAAACAGCCAATCAGAGCCAGGAGGCGGGTCTTATCGCTGTCAATCAACCTCAAGTACATGCTGCTCACCCTCCCTTTTGCTCTCTCCAATGCTGTAGCAATGAATGCTAAGGCTAGTTAGCAACAGTTTTCCTGTAATGGTAAGTTGTTTCTCCATCATGAGCAGCGCGTTCACATGAGTGATTGACAGCGCTCAGCCCAGCCTCCTGGCTCTGACTTGGGAGGTGGAGATCGATCTTTTCACAGATTATCTGAATCAGAACTATTTATAAACTGAAACTGAAAGTTATTCACCCAGTTTTTACTGAAGTCATCACTGAAACCAGAGAATAATAAATAAAACATTTATGAATTATTAAGACGTTGCTACCTGGGGCCGATGGACTGCAGAGCAGAACTTGTAACATTTCTGTCTTTAATTTAAGACACAACAAAATCAAATTGAATAAGAAATCATGAAATTAAAATCTCCTTGGAGAACAAAGGAGCTTTTCAACAAAATGTTTTTGTGATGGATTCATAGATGAAGCTGTTTCAGTGAAATGACAGCAGGGATGCTGGTTAGTGTACAACCAGCTCTCAAAATACTCATATAATCATTCAGCTTATTCCTGATAATCAGTTGCACAGTAAATATTCATAATCAGAGTATCTGTACCTGCTGGACCTTCTTGTTGCTGCTGCAGCTTTTGTTTCTGATCTTTTTCTGCTCTCTCATTCTTCCTGCTCATTCTCTCCCGTCCTTCTGGGAGCTGCTCTCTTATCTATTTTTATCTCTCGGCCTGAAAAGAAAGCAGACAGAACCGAGCGGAGCAGAAAGGAGCCGCTCCGTCCTGTCCTGTCCCCAATGTCCTCCTGTCTGTCCCTTCCTATCTCCACATTCAACTCGATTCCACGCCATTTTATGCTTTTATGTTTGACCTTTTTTGACCTTTCCCAGTATCTCTAATTGTATTTCAGTCTTTGTGAAAATCCCCGGATGGATCTTTTTGTCTCAGCGTTCTGGTTTGATGACCCGTTTGTCCTCTGGTGTGTGCAGGCCAACCTGAGGAAGTTCATGGACTTGATTCAGCAGAACCAGGTGGACAAAGTAGGGAAGCTGTTGGAGCGAGGCCTTGACCCAAACTACCACGACGGAGATACTGGTGGTAAGGCTGCAGGCTGGGCACAAACACAGCAGAGATTCAGAGCAACAGAAAGAAAGACTTCTGGAAATAAAATGCTTCTGGTTCTGGAGGGAAACCCAGACCCAGAAAAACCTCATCCTAGAAATGTTTGATCAAAATACAGGATTTCTTTAAAATGTCATGTTTCAACTGAAACATTTAGTTTCTCAAATCCACTTTGCAGTATTATAGGAGCAGCTTCATCCACCTGATGTTAGGAAGTCAGAATGTGAGACGATGAGCTGAAATGTTCGAGACTCGACTTCTGATTTTCTACTGAACTGTAAACTGACCTCCCATTTCAGAAAGAGACACAAATGTTTGTGCCACTAAATGATCTATAATTTCTGTAGATAAATAAGAAGTTTAGCCTTTTTCATCCACCCTGACATGATTTCTCTCTCTGCAGAAATCTTAAATAAAACAGTCCAGGCCTGGAAGGCAGCTGATGGTGATCAGTTTGAGGCAGGAAGTATCTGGACCAGAACCGGGTTTTTTTATTAGTTTTAATATTGCTTTCTAAGGTTCTGTCCATGAACACCACAAACTGGATCCATGATAAGAATCAGAACTTAATCATTAAGTCTCATCTGAAGTTAGTTTGAGGTTCTGGTTTCCTCCTGGTTCGGTTCGGTTCTGTAGATGTAAACACAGTGATTCATCTGACGGACCTTTGGTTCTAGTTGATGGATTCGCTGTCGTCCAGTTTGGTTGTTTTTTTTATGGTGCTGAACGAAACGCCACATCAGCGCTGAAGGAACATGAACCTCATGTGGATCCGATGAGGCGAAGCGCCGCCCTGCTGGCTGCAGTGAAGCATTTCTCTGCTGATTAGGTTCCCAGGTGTGAACGAACGAGTTGTGTAGCAGCGTCCTCAGAGTTTCCCCACACGGCGGCCCAGGGGCTGCTGGGTAATGAGCCGATTCCTGATGTCAGCGCGTTGAGGAGACAAACGGAGCAGGTGGTTCCTGCTTCCAGAGGAGAAACACAAAGATCCGGACGGACCCTAAACACATCGTCTGTTTATTAAGTCAGTTAAGTCACTGTGCAGGTCATCATTTATTTATTCTGGTCATTTTTAACCTTCCATTCACATGTTAAAAGAAAAACACACTGCTGAAAAATACAAAGACAAAACAAAATGCAACAGAACAAAAAATGACCAAATTAGTACAGAAATGAACAATATTTAAGCCCCTGTCGATGGCAAAAACACAAAGTGTAAACTGTAGAAGCAAAAGTTTATAATACCTTCATAGAGATTTATCACATGTGAAGTGAAATATTGGAAGAATGGTTTTCATGTTATTTTAATGATTCTGTCTTTTGAAAACCTAAAAGTTAATGTCTCAGAAAATTTCAAATGAAATATCAAAAACTCATGAAGTTGCACCAAGACTTTTTCAAAGGAAGTTGAGTGGAAGGAAAAAGTGTAGAAGGAAAAGATGAACAGTGGTAACCGCAGCCTGGAGAGGAACTTTGAGTAAAATCCATTCAGGATCTGGAGGAACTTCAGGACTGGACAGAACATCTGGGTCCAGTAAGGATCTGAAACATGAGCTACAGCATCTGACCTGGGCTGAACAGAACCAGAACTGGACGGTTCCCCAGAGGTCCACAGTCTGTTTTCACATGACAGTAAAGTTTTCATTTCATTTGGACCT
>CAEFZY010076502.1:0-21605 GCA_903066815.1 Brachyrhaphis roseni
TTGTGTCATGAGGTAGATCTCAGCCGGCTGGTGAGAGAAAAAGTAGATCTTGGTCTCAAAAAGTATGAGCACCCCTGGTCTAGAACGTCTAGGGATAAGAAAAGATAGTGTTGGCATAAGCTGCTGGAGATTTCTGACATTTGATTTGTTTTAAAGTGATAGTCCATCTTGAATTTGACTCCTATCAGACCTCCGTTTAGCTTCTGGGAACAACTAACCAGGATTGTTACGAAATGAAGATGCCAAAAGAGTTATCTTCTGCAAGAAAAAACATTAGGTGCCCATGACATTTTAACAGGACTCTGTTTAAAAAAGTCTAAAACTACACCCTTAAGGCTCTGAAAGATAAACGGGTATCTAAATTATTCTCAAAGCAAGAAGGCAAACCCTGAGAACTCCAGAAAAGAAAAGACAGTGAGATTCGGTGCAAACAAAAACAAATAACAAGCTTTATGTTTTAATTCTCCTTTGAGAAGTTCCCCGTGAGATCTCAGGTCGAACCAGTTCATGGGGCATTGAAAGGTGTGGCGGACTGACAGAGTTTATGTTTCCTCTCTCTTGGAGAGGGCGTGTCTCTGGACAGACAGCTGACATTCCAGCTGTGAGTTGAGTCGAGTCGCTCTGTGAGCCGAGCAAATGCCTATCTCACGCCCAGGTCCTAAATCACATCAATAGAGCTGCCGCTGCTTCCCATGAAGAATTAACAGATATTCATGCCAGACATGTCAGAACTTCTGGTTGATTAGCTGCTGTGCGAAGCTGCTGTAGCAATATTTATAGAGCTCTTATCTGATTCCCTTCACTGACAGGTCTTGCCATCTGGTTAAATGCTGCCAACTCTGAGGTGCACTTCTAAGGAACTGCATGGTGCATATTTACACTGAAGGAAAAATATGGATTAACTCACTCTTTGCATTGTGTTGAGGTAAGGCAGAGTGTTGCACAATTTGAAAACTATGAGTCACCTGTCTTCGGAGCTGATGTTATCCTGCTTTTATTCAGCGTGAGAAGAAATTCCCACACTTTGGAAACATATTTGTGTCATACATTACACTCAGCTGTACTTCTCCGTGTGTTTCCAGAAACATGCAAATGACCAGCGGCAGTGATTCACTCCTGATAAGGACCGAGTCATACCTGGCAGGGCAAGTGCTGCAGTCGGACTTTGGTGACGTAGGTGATGGGGCCCAGGCTGTCCCTCTGAGAGCCCTCCCACTCATAGATGGGCTCTCTGTTGATGGAGTTCCTCAGCTCCTCTCTTCCTTCAGATTTGTTCTGGTTTATCTGCAGAAAGGTAAATTGAAGCGGGATTATCAAGTGTGAATGATCATGATCTGATTTCTATTCTTGGAATAGAAAATGCCTTAAATTCAAAGCTTTTTTAAATATCTACTACACTGGTGAGATGTGTTTAAAATAAGGTCATTTTCAAGTAAACTCACTTTACTTTAAGTGAGTGAGTTTGGGAGGGGTTTTTTTTAACCCTCTAACCTTTTTGTCCATGGTGCATTGCACCAAAACAAAGTTGGTTCTGTGTAACACTTCAACTTTTAAAATGTTTTGGTTATTGTTTTTATGGGCAAGTTTAGACGAGTAACAATTATGTTGTTTCTTGGTATGGACCATTTGCACGTATCAGGATAAACCAAATTTTTAAAATGCAGCAGTTTGAAATAACACAAATATTTTATCATATTAATCCCAAGATTTTAAGTGTTTTTTTAATGAGATGCTAGTGAAAGTGCAGGAGTAACAGTAACAGCACTTATTGTGCTCTTTGCAACTTAATACTATTTTTTAAGCCTTTTACATGTCTTTACCAAGGGTGGTGATAATACTATATGGTGCTTTACTTTTGTTGTTTTGTTCTCTTATGACACATCCAGGCTTGCGTGTTTCATCAGCCTCCTGTGAGGTTGGGGTCAGCATTTAAACCCCATTCAGTTTAAAGTAGGTCGTAATGCGGTCCAAGCCTCTCCCTGTTATGCAGGGCTTCAAGGAAATCCAGCAGCGGCCTTAAGTGACTCACTGTATTTGCACACATCCTGTTTTATCAGGAGTGGCTGGAAACAAAAGCTGAGGTAGATTAAAATATACAGTCAAGCAACGCCTTTGAATTCAGAAATAACATCCAGAAGGAAAAGTAACTTTTTCCTTCTGTGACTTACTCTCACTCTGGTGTAATTTTCAGGTTGGATGGCAGTGCCTCCATTCTGCTCGATGCTCTCCTTGAGGAGGCCAAACCACAGGTCCATTTCTTCTTGACTGGTGCAGTAGACGATGATGGGGTTCAGGCTGACACCTGACAGACGGGATTGAAAAGAAAACGAATCATTCAGGCGTGCCTTTTAGTCACGTTACCATAAACAAGAAGGAAATCACTCTCCAACTTTGTTTACTGCAGGTTATGCAACAAATACAGGAAAAGTTAACACATGCAGACCACATGTAAGCTCCTGAAGGCCCCGTTGACCTGCTGTGTTTGGTATTTTAAAGATTGGAGCAAGAGCTCCCTCCCACAGACTGCTCTTACCCAGAGGGGGCAAACAGGGCCAGGATGATCCAATCCCCCTCTACCTATCAGTCCTGCACATACCACAGATAACCACCAGAGATATTTTGTTTCATTTCAGCCTGTGGCTTTGTACTCTAATAGTCTGGAACCGAACCGCTGAACGTTGACCGCTCCGCGATAAGCAGTAGCTTGGCTGGGAGTTGTTTTTCTTTTACTGGCTTTAAATTAAGGGCTTTTGCTGGCAAAACTTGAACTGTTTCACTCTCTTAAAGGTTTTTTTTTTTCTACTAAATTCCAGCAAGATGTGAGTATTTAAACCATCGGTTAGTTTACAGAAGTTACAAGCTGTTGTTACAAGCAATTATGCGTCATTAGCCGACTTTCACAGCCACATTAATTTAAACTATGCTGGGTCTTCCGGGAACTCTTCAACATCCTCCGGAGTTGCGTTTGCTTTGTCACCTTCTAACAAGCCAACATTCATCTCATGGAGCAACTCTATGTCATATCTTTCCTTTGACTCAGAACTTATCCTTACTTCCTTCTTCATGTTTCCTGTCAGCGAGGCCTCCCAAATGGCAAGAAAAAGGACTCATACCAAAGAATATGAGTGCTGAAACATAACACTGGAATGTGGGAAGTCTGATCTGAGAAACTGCAGGGCTAATTTACGATAAAAGGAACACCAAAGAGTTTATATATTTTGACAGCAAAGACTCTAGACGGATGGAAATGATGAGGAGCTACAATAACAGAAACCTTACACTGTCATGACTGAGGAAGATTATCCCAAAGTGGTTTTTGTTTGCTCGTTTTCTCAAAAGAAAAACAGCAAATTTATATTTCCAGCAGATATTGATCTGCAGTTTTTGGACTGCGTCATAGATCATGTGAAGTGACAAGGTTAAGAGCGGTAGCTGGGCTTTTCAGCACGACAGCTGGGCTGACTGAGGTGCACCTGTTGTCTAACAAGCAAGACTTTTAAGACCAGTTTACCCCCCGCCCTCGCCTGACCGATGGGTGAAGGGGTCCTGGCTCTAGTTAGTCTGGAGTTTGACTGGAGGTGAAGAGGTGAGGAGGGTCACGGCACCTTTGAATCACTGAAACAGGATAAAACGGGGGAGGCTGAAATTTGAAAATAGTGTGTTTTAAACAAGAAAAAGAAAATCCAAAAGATGTTGAAATCTCACTGTAACTTCTAAACCCTCTGTATTTTTATTGAGAGTGATAACCAATAAAACACAACCGATGATTATAACATACCAGGCAGTTGTTCTGTGCCAACAACTGCCTGGATTGTTTCTCGCAAAGACAGACTTACCATTTATTTGGAAAGCATATTCCTCCGGTTGGCTGTGATTGCAGTTCTGCTGCAGGTTGCAGATAGAAAGCTCCTTCAATGGTAGAGTTCCCTGTGCAACGTAACGAGAATATCTTAAATACAAAGCCACAAACAAGCAGCTACCAGACACATTCTGTATTTATGCAGGTGGAGTGACTGTGTGAAAATGAAACAATGCTGAAGCAACAAGTGGTACAAAATAAATTTTCTGAAAAGTATGGGGAGAAAGAAAGGCGTTGATTGGCTGTTCTAACCCACCATTTACATACCATGGATGACAATTAATGAGTGCATGCATGCTTTGTGTATTTTGGCTTACAAACAGAACAATACTAATACTGCTAATGATAATAATTTTAACATATTCAAATAAAGCCTCGTTATCATCATAGATGTTAAACAATAATAGACAAAGATGTTTCTGCTTTTATCAGGGTGATCCTCAAACTTTCTAGAAAAACCACCACAGTAAATACAATGTTTTCACATAAAATATAACAGTAGGAGCTACAACAGGACTTGAAGCTGGCAATGCAGGATTGGTGGAAGGATATAGAGTAACTAGGGGCACATTTAGTACACATTTTTCACTGAGTAAAACTAAGGGTAACCCGAGCAGCACCAGTGGTTCTGGTACCACAGTTTGAAAGCCACAGAGTTTAGACATTCCCCTGCTCTGTTTGTGATGTCATTCAGATCAGATTTTTACAACATTAAGGAACAAATCACCATGTTACTGAGGTCAGCCTATGTAAATCAATGATGAATCCCTGTCTGTCTTCTTTCTGAGCTAGTCTGCAGTCTAACGCCGCATGCAGGTGCGTAGCTGTCTCTCTTCAGCAGGGGTTGAGTTCCCAGCATGCACAGTAAGCGGATGATTAATAGCCGCAGTCGCTTTACGAGACACCTGAAGTTACTTAATCATACTGTCTGTTTACCAACAACGTGCTGGTAGCCAAGAGGGGGTACGCATCAAAATTTATGAATTCATAAAATCAAACTTGTAAAAGTTTAAAAAAATATACATACATAGCTGAGACAGTGTGTCACTGTGTATTTGAAAAGTCCTCACCTGATAGGTTAGCCCAGTTGTGTTGTTGGAGACAAAATGAAGATGTGATTCAAAGAGATCCAGGTAGCAGTCGTGTATGTCCTACAGAGGAGTTGGAAAGCCATTAATTTATCAATTTAAAACGTAAGATGAAAGAGAAATGTTTTAAATGAATCATAATATACAAAAATTAAACCAAAAAATGTTACAGTTAGTTCATTCAGTATTGGATGACTCACAAAATGTTCAAGTTTCTCTGTATGTGTGGTGATTTGTTAAAATACATTGTGTTCTTTTGCCTTTGTGACGCTATTCCTTTAATCAATCTTTGGTCCTACGCTTCTGAAAATGTTGTGACACAGCTTTGAAAAATCACATTTCCCACCGCAAGGAGCCGGCATGTCCTCTATCAGCCCCTGTGATCAGAACAACTCTCTCTCTACCCTGAGGTTCTAACTGTGTTGAGGAGGTTTCACAACTGCGGCAGATGAGAGCATGTCCAAACACAGGCTTGCAATCTTGTTTGATTGAAACCGAGTGGATTATTCACAACCAGCCACCACGTCAAAACCAAAGTGCGGTCTCAGAAACTGTAGCTACTTTCCACCTGTTTTGTTCAGATCTGGATTTCCCAGGCTTCGAAAGGATGACTGGGATGATGTGTCATTCTGGGTTCGGTCAATCTCACAAACCGCATTGAGGAGTTAGAGGTGATGTTTGTTTTTCTTTTGTTGTTGCTTTCCTGACATTTCATCATGCAGTCATTGCTAAATGATTTTGTTCCGCTCACCTGGCAGTGCAGGAAGCGGAAACGAACTTTGGAGCTGTGAATCATCCGTCCGAAATTCTTCACATTGATGCTGCTCTTCTTCCACCCACTGACCGGGTCATAGGCGAAAGGAGGGTCCCATTTTATATTCTCTATCGTCTGTAGATCTTTAGGAGACATTTCCTGCAACATAAACATCCAGAAACTGTTTTAATAGTAAAAGTTGGGGTAAGATCACTGAGGAATGTTTGTAGGTAGAGCATTTTCTATGTCGAATGGATGATTTATTGCTGTGTTATCGCTGTGTCAGGAGAGATGAAGGAGTTTCTTACCTTCCTTGGAGTGACTGTGCACAGGATATTTATGATGCTGTTGGATTTCTCCTGTCCCTCTTGGGGATTCTTCTTGCGAAACAGACGACTGCTACATGAGAGACGAGAATGTAATTTGTTAATGCTCACAATTAGATGTTTACCAAGATTAGAGATTCACAGAAAAATTGGCTGGTCACTGGGTTGATCTTCAGATTGTCTGGCGTGTTGTACTCTCAAAGACCAGATCTTTTTCCTACCAGTGAAAGGAGCATATTTCTAGTCACGGTAATAATACTCCTGGTTTGAGTGTGGTTACTGACTAATTAGACTCATAAAGTTAGCTAATTTCAGTATTGAAACGTATTTGTAGACTATGTCAGAGGAAGCACGAAGATAAAACAAGCTGTTTCAAATGAAACTGATTCACTCAAGCTGCAGGAAAGTGAGCGAGAGCAAGCAGCAGAAAACAGAAAGCCAGAACAAAGTAAGGCTACTTTGGTATGTTTTAACAAAAGATAAAAGAAACATTAGCTGTGGATCCTGTTTATGTTGCCATTTTATCACAATGTAATTCACCGTCCTTGTCATGATTATAGTCAGACTTAGAGTGTCTTAAAGTTTTTTGTAAGTTCGAAGGTGAAAAGTTTGCGAACATTTGCTCAATGCAAATCTCAGAGATGCTGTTTTCTTATGCTAACCATGCTATTTGCAAATAAATAATTACTGAAATATTTTACAATTATATATATAAAAAAAATTGTTTTTCTGTCTAGTTGTAACATTTGAAAAATTACACATAATTTTGCATAACTGCAACCAGTAGATGGCGCTAACTCTTTTCTGATGCAATCCTGGGTAAGTGTGGAATATGCATTAACTGTGATTAAGAAACACAGACCCAAAATGGTTTAAGGTAACTTCACATCAAAGCCAGCAAGGAAGTTAACATGTCAACTCCAGAATCATTTTGTGTGTGTGTGTTACACTAATCATCTGAACTCCATAATGGCCGAAGTGGATTTCTATTGTTCACAGTTGGGGAAATATAATTTCCTGCTCTTGGTGGAGACAATACATGTAAATAAAAAACAGATTAAATCCTGTTAAAGCGTCGCTGAACATTAATGACCGCCTATTGTGGGTTTTTTTGTTTGTTTGTTTTTTACAAGTTAATCAAAGTCACTTCCATTGTATTTACTCCATCAACGACAGCCATTTAAAAGGACAATCAGGTCTTGTGCCTCTGATGGTGAGCATATGCATAGGAAAATCAGCACTCAATGCTTCCCTTTGTTTTGCATGCAGTTCATCTGTTACCATTACTGTCACATTTTTATAAGGAAGCACGCTCGCTGCACAGATGAAACTGGTGCTACGTTTTTACGGTGTCAGCTCGTACTTTATCTGCTTATCTGTGCACATGTCTGCCAGTGTCCTCGCCGTGCAACAACGCAGCCTTTTGTTTGCTTGTTGGGAACCAAGGTCTGTCTATTCAGGAAGTCCGCATCCAGCATTAATCATTCATGGGTGTCAAGATAGTGATAGTGTTCCTTTTTTTAAGATCCCTTTTTATTTTGAATTGACTCGCACACAAAGGAAAGTATGAAAGGCTCACACTGTCATGCAATCTTGCAGTTGCGAAGCGAAAGAGGTATGCATTGTAAATAATAGGCAGGTAAATCGTTTTGCACACCCAACATTCCCCAAGTCACTGCTGTGGCATTCAGCAGAGCTCGTCCTCATTTTCTTTGGGGAATACCTGAGCCTCACCTGATACAATGTCACAAAGAGACAGAAGGCTACAGGAAACATGAATCCCATTTAGAAGCTCGCTGTTCCAGTTTCACTTGTTGAGCTGTGACCTTTTCTGCATTTTTAAATTATTATTATTTATCTAAAATGGGGTAAATCAGATCTTTTAAGGTCACCCATTGGATTAAAAACTGCATCCACAATAAGCCAATCACAATCAGATGTGATGGTGTTGCAGAATTGGGACGTGCCCGGGCATTTAACCCAAAGAGGGTGCAGGAAACTATATAGAAAACAAAATATAATCCACTTATGTGTCCAAGTCTAAAGTCATCAGAGTAGGTCACTCCCCACAAGGAGTTATCTGATATTAGTGCCGCAACAAAACTTAAATTTTACGTTATTATAATTTTTTATCACTTTTTATGAATAAGTAAGGTCAAGTTCTATGTTCTCTTAAAGAAAACTCAATTTACTGTCAGCTGAGAGGTTACCTCAGAAGCAAAAAGAATGGTAACTGGATCATTGACACTTGTGCACGGGCACGACTTGGTGTCCATCCAGTATCACCACCTGATCCACAACCGAGCCTGGTAACATTCACAACCTTCAGCTCAAACTCTTGACAGATACCAAGGATTCCTCCCAGCTGAAATACTGAGTTTAAAATAACAAAGCATGACATGTGCTGGGAAACTATAGCAACGCAAGTTTGGAAAACCTGGATGAGGTGAGCTCTTCTTACCTGTTTCTGCGAATGAAACTCTTGCTGGAGTACCTGAAATTATGTTGGGGGACACATGAAATGCTGCTCCCCATGCTGCTCTGACCTGTTGGGCTTGGTGCTGCTCTAAGGGCAAAAAAAAATAATAATTGTACCGTCCCGTCTGTGATGCAGGAGCGCCGTCCAGAGAGAACCTTGTGCTCCCTGCAAAAGTCAGACTTGTTCTGAGTGAGGGCTGGGCAGGGAGAGCGTTGATGAAGTCAGAGTGTGTGAGTGTGTTGTGCGTAAAAGGGGGTGGAGTTCAGGGCTGTGTCACAGGCTGGCTGCCTGGTGAATAAGCAGAAGGATTCTCACTCCATGTGAAGCTGCCTCTGTCTGCTAAAATCAGTCCCCACAACAAAGGCAAGGGGGACTCGGGCAGAAGTGAGCCATTTCACACCTTCCATGAGCCAAATGGAGCTTATTGTCCGGCGCTCAGTGGTACCAGGAGTTCTCTTGTTGGTGTGTGTCAATCAAAGGGGGAATAAAGGGACTTACCAAAGGCATGACCAGACATGAAAACACATACACACTTGGGCTTTCTATTTATTACCGGCCTTCATCACACAAGTGTCATTTTCAAACTGAGTATCTGTTTGAAAGTTTCATTCTACTTCAGGGCATTTCGTTTTCCCCTGAAGATGTGTCTCATAAATATGTTTGCACTCCATGAACTTCTTTATATTTTGTCATATTACAAACACAAATTTCTGTGTGTTTTACAACAGTATGTAACAGTGAAATAGAAATAAAGGGATACATGGACATTGCCTTTATTTTTCTAAGCTTTTCATAATAGCCATGTTTATGGAGCGCACAGTTATTTGGTTTCCTATCAACAAATGTCCCACCTGAGTTGCAGCTAATCTAAAGTTACCACATGTTTCTTGGCTGCTTCTGAGGTTAATATTTTCCCGGTACCAAGAAGTGAGATTGTTATAGTTCTAAGTTCCCAGGTTTATATATATGTATTTTTCAGAGGTGTTAAACCTGAAATGCTAAATGCTTAAGCAGTTTAATAACCTCACCCTACTTAAAAGTATATACAACTTTCTCCTGGATCTGTCTGGTCTCCGTGGAGCTGTTTGTTTACCCATTTAGTTGACTTCTTAATACAAATAGTTTCACTGGATTTTATTTAGGAGCATCAGAGTAAAGAGAGGTGATAATAAACATATTCCACATGTATTTAAAAAAATAAAATAAAATTAAATATAGATCATTGTCAACGATTCATCATTTTGTGTTTGTCTATAACATAAAATCCCCAACAGTTACTTTGAAACTTGTTGCTTGAATGTGATAGAATATAATACAGTTCAGGGAGTATGAGTACTTTAAATATATCCAGTCTAATACTGTTCATGTGACTGGCAGATATGAAATATGTTTTTGTTTTGAAGTCAGAGAGAGAGAAATGTGTGATTTAAACACTCAAAAGGTCAGAAATTTCATCAAGATAAAAGTACATTCAAACTGTTTGCATGTGGGCAGCTTTTTACCTAATGAAATATACATTTTACACACAAGAAAAACAATCAACTCTATTTCCTAAATCAACTGCTTTTTGTTCAGCCTATTATTTCCTACTTATGGAACTGGATGAAAACAGATAACATTATGAAATATTAATCTATTTTAACAGATTAGCTCTTTTACTTCCTCATTTCTCCACTAATAGATTCCAGTTTGCTTCACTGATGACTCACAACAGAAAATGTTATTTTTTGGAGAGCTGCCTCCTTAAATGGACAATGTTAAAGTAATTTCACTGATCAGATCAGTCAAACTGTCATGGTCATGTTTGCTTTGCTCAGTGCTTAGGTCACTGTCCTTTGGTGAGCTGCTGCAATGCATGCTGCGGTTTGTCAGTTAATCTCAACCAGTTCAACCTGTTGCCTGCTAAAAATTGATGCACCTGAGGCTCCAACAGACAAGGAGGGTGTTAACAGGAGCGTCTTTGTCAGGTCCAGATCACGTTTTTTAAAATCCTATCTGTTAGTCAAAAGGTATCTGAGCTGTATATAAGATAAGTTTTATTTTTAACTTCCTGATTTTTCTTTTTTTCCTGACTGATAACCTTTAGATAAATAAAGACAAATACAGGATTGGAAAAGGAAAACATTTGTAGACAATGAGTGCTCAAAGTGCAGACCTTGAGAGTTGCTCTCCTGCAACTTTAAGATGCATCAGCATACAGTTATTCTAGGAAAAGACATCATGCAGTCAAACATAGCGGTGGTAGCATGATGGGCCTCAGATGCTTTACTGCTTCAGGACCTGGACAATTTGCTGTAATTGATAAAATCACAAATTCTGCTCCCTAGAAGAAAATTCTTAAGAACATCCAGCCGTTGAATTTAATAAAATTCAACGGCTGAATTTGATCAAATTTGGGTTATGAAAAAGGAAAAGGATCTGAAGCGCACCAGCCAGTTCACTTCTGAATAGCAAAACTGTGTTGTAGTGGTCTATCCAAAGTCTAGACTTAATGAGATACTCTACCATGGTCTTTAATATGCTGCTTAAAGACCCTCCAATACGGCTGATTTAAAGCAATTCTGCAAAGACGAGTGAAGTTAAATTTCTTCACAGTGATGTAAGAGACTTGTTGCCAGGAATTAAATGTTTGATGAAAGTTGCTGCAGGCACATTCAGTTGTTAGGTTTATTCAGTTGTTTATTTGAGTGGGTTTTTTTTCCTCATTAAGCCAGGTGTGTCAGGAAGTTTTCGTGTCTCATAAAAAATATTACGTCATTATTACCGGTAGTTGAAAATTGCTTTTCGTATTTACCCAGGTTATGTATGTATTATGTTATTTTGATGACCATGGATTTCAGAGTTACTAGTTTTTGTGTGGGGTAAAAAAAAAAAAAAAAGAGGAAAAAAGTAACTTTGAATGTTGCACCTTTTAATTAGAGACTGATTCCTAAGTATTTTGTCACACGAAGCATTGACAGGCATTGTGATTGGAATGCCACCAAAGCATTGCTGTGATTGATGAGAAATGTTTCCAATCCCGCTTCCCAACCGCAACCCGTTATCCTGGGAAAAGAAAGAAAACCCTAAATGTGTCTTCAACGTATCTGCCTGAATATTTTCCATTTCAGTTTGAGGCTTTTAAAAACCTGAATGCGACGCTCTGGCAACATTACAATGGTAGCATTATTAGGTGTATTATCTATACTTATTATAAGCTCAGAGTTCAAAAACAGACCTGTACAGTAGCTGCAGTTGTAGTAAACAAAAAAGAAAAAAAAATGCTTCGGATGCATTTCTTTTTAGTTTTCATGTGTGTTGTCCTTCATTTTGAGCTTAAAATGTTGCTGTGATTTTACATATTTCTTAAATAACCCTTTTTCAGAAGCTTTAACATTGTAAACAAGGCATAAAAATGTACTTTCCTGGTTATAGTTTATAGAAACACATTGGCAACCGTAATCCGACATAAAAACACCATGCTGAAAATAGCAGAACCCCCTGAACATTGAGTCTTGTTGGAACTTAATCCTCTAATTTGATTGGCTAATTTGAAAATTACCTGTAAACGAAACTCAGCCAATGATGAAATCAGACATTAACACACGTTTCTGTTCCGCCTGTTCAAAAGAAGAAAAAAAAAAAAACAGAAAGACTTCTCCCCACCAAACCATAAAAAAGAAAAATCAGTGACTCATGTCTCCTTGAGCTCATAAAAAGAAACCAGCCGGTATGGGGTAATGATGATACCCAATCAGTTTCAGTTGGATCTTTCCGCTGTGTGGAATATTTATTTTCCAAGGACTCACATCCAGAGGCTGTGCTTCGAAGCAAAAGTGGGTAGGCAGATGTCCAACCGAAGTTGAGCGTGTTGGACTACTCTCAGATTGGAACAGTAGGATCCGCTGTTTGTTTTGTTGCCAAGTACTTTAATCAATACATCACAGCAATGTATTTCTTTCATTTTTTTGCGTTCAAATATGAAACGATTATGTATTGACTATGTGTGTCACTGGTTACAAGCCATCAGAGTTAATATAATGAATGGCTAACATGTTCTATGCATTCTGTCCACATGCAGCCATATTGGATACCAGTCCAGTTGGTCTTAGGGCCCGGTGGTGCCGGTGCAGGTTTTTCTGACAGCTTACCCCGGAAAATCCAACTTGTGAATACAGAGAGAACGTAACAATACTTCCCTACATTAGTATGTTTAATTTAGCATTATTACTGCCTTTTCAAGTGTTGTTAGCATAGCACTGAATACAATTGTGCTACGTTGCAACTATTGTACCCAGGGACGCCGCCAGGAATCTTGGGCCCCATGACAAAAAATTTAATTGGGCCACCCTGCGCAGCTGCTGTTACATTTTTTTGAGTCTATTTGACCCATAAAAAGCGTCACAATTTTAAAAGCTTGCAACTGCCTTGCTTTCTTTGGTCCAATACTGATACTAGCACAATATTTACTGCTCATAAATTTTACATGCAACAGTTTGCATACAGTATGCAAGTAGGTTGCTTAAATTTTTTCTATTAGTTTTAGATTATTGAAATGTTTCTCCCCACGAGCAACAGTCATAGGCAACATGCAAAATACACATAAAGCAAACCAGACTTCTCAAAAGATGCTATGTAGTTGCATTTTATTCAAGCTGCAGTATATAACTTAGCTAAAGTAATGCAACATTCCGGCCAAAACAACCAATCAGAACCAGGAGGAGGGTCTTAGTGCTGTCAATCACCCTCATTCACTCACTGCTAAATGTGCTGATGGTGGAAAAACAACATATCATTACAGGAAAAATGTTTATCTGCTGTCATTGGTAGCTATGCTAACTAGACTGAGGATTCACAACAGGCTGCACTAGCTGCAGCGTAGGGATGAGCAGCCACATGAGATTGTGATTGACAGCACTAAAACTCTCCAGTCTCTGATTAGCTGTTTCTAGATAATACAGAGGAAATAGATTTTTCACAGATTATCTCTCATGCTGTACTGTCACAACATAAAGACAGTTTTAAGAAATATGTGAAAAATAATATTTATGTAAAAGTTCCATACTGCAGCTGTAATTTCACTCAGGAGAGGATGGGTCAGGAGGGACGTGGGTTAGAGCTGCTGACTGACTCAACTGTTGTTAAGTGGTAAAAGGTACAGGGACACGTTAAATATATGAATATGTTGGTAATTTCTTTCCTTAATTCATTAAATATTAGTGAAATATAGGCAAACAGTAGCCTGTAGCTAAGCTAACTATGCTAAATGGTTGATAATCTCAGACAGTCAACCCACCTCTCTTGGAGAAAAACTGGGTTACAAATTGACACTTTTACCCTTCTCTCTATCCAAACGTTTACCCAGGTCACACAGTTTAAATACCAAATACTCAGGAAATGTAAGCTAATGTCTCAATTTGAAGAAAGGTTGAATAAAAACATTAGGAATTCACACAAAAACAAACAAAAAAAAAATTTCAAATTAACACTATCCTGCTTTTTCATCAGATAGTCATCTTTTGAGATTGAATTCATGATTGTATCAATCTTCTTTTCGGCTGTGCTCCTTCTGACTGCTACTAGCTCGACGACTAATCTATTTCTCCAAACTGAGACGACACTGATGGCAGCCAGGTAAGATACTGACTGCAGACAGCAACTACACTGATCAATCTTCATATTTGTCCCTCATTTTTCACTGGGAAGGAAAACCCCTGACTCATTTGCAAACAGCAGCAACTCTGCAATAATCTCCAAATGCTAAACGTGCATCAGCAGCCATTTGAAAAACCTATTTATCTTGTTTGTTTGCCATAAAGTTAATTTGGATTTGCTTCATTTATTTATTTATTTTATGTGTGCCACATTTAACTGAAAGCTTTAGACTTGCTAAAGTTGAAACATTTCTAATTCTATTGGACCCCCTCTTCGTGTGTGGTGAGCTGAACTTTGTCTCTCCCTGAGAAATTACTCGGCTGTGTTTTTCCAGACTCAGTGGGTAACTGCATTAGTGCTGAAGTGACACCTCAGGCCACTAAAACGGAGTCTGGATATGTGAACCCAAACATCAGGCGTCCATCTGAGAGGCTGAGGTGCTAAAGTTCTCACAGAAAACCACCACAAAGAAAAGCGTAATTAGACCCCAGATTTACTTTGAAGGGATGATTAGTCTGATTCTGTTTCAGTTTCTGATCCTTTTCCACATTCTGCTCACGGACATGATCAAAACAAACAAAAGAACGAGTAAGCATGAAGCTGCTTTTACTTGCTGGTAAATATTATCTATACAGAACAATAGATTTGTCAGAAATAGAAATGTGCATAAGTCATCTGAAACTGCCTTTTAAAAATTAACTAAACAAAAATACAAGTGCAAGTGAAACTAACTTTGGCTTAGACACCTTTCAGCAAACACCTTTGAATAGCATTAAAATATATTCAAAAGTAAATAAGCATCTGATCTCCTTTATCATTATCAGCAATATTTAAAGAGGAATGACACGCAGTGCCGTGCTTATTGATATCTTTGGCAAAGATGTACGAAAAGCCTTAAAATCCATAATTTTGCTGTATTTAGTTTATTCAGTGAAGGCTCTGGATGGTTCACTTTAAGAAGTAATTATTTCTCACAAAATCAGCTGTGTCACAATTACCAACACTCCTTATAATGCAGAGAAATAAATTGAATGGGACAAATGATACTTCAATATATGAAATTCTTTCAAAAGCCTTTTTCTTTCCTTACCATCTTCTTAAATACTATGAGGCAAGAATGCATTTGAAACTATAGGCCTTTAAAATTTGCTTTTACTATATAGAAAAAGTTTAATTGTTTCTTTCAGTCTTAGTTTAGACACTATCTACCTCTGGATATCACCAAACCAAATGGTAAAAATGCACGCGTGATACGAAACTCCACCCACAGTACTACCATGCGAGCAACCGTGCATACAACAAGAATAATAACTGGTAGTAAAATACTGCTGGAGGAAGTTGGAGTAAGGAAAGAATGATGGGGGTAATCAGAAGATTAATGCAGGTGTGGCACTTATAAAAACATCTTGGGGAATAAAGCCAGATCTGTCAGCCAGACAAAACTAGATCTACGAGGAAACAAAGACTGAAAAAAGAAGCAGGAAATCCTTCCAAAAAACAAGCTCAGCACTAATTAAAAAAAACCCGATTCTGATACAAGAATTCATTCCAGGTGACTTTATAGTTAGGGCTAATGAAAAGAAATGAAAACTAGACTATGAATAGTTTTATTCAAATGTTTTCTAAATCATCTCGACAAACGTTTTCGTCATCTGCTGAGGAATTTGAGCTCTGCTCGCCAGCAAATTGCCCTCGGTTTGCATTAAAAGTAGATATTTTATTGAACTGCAACTTACTAAAGTTTATATCCAGTGCTTGAGAAAGTGTCATGGTGATAAGGCATTGTCGGCATGCTGACATCTGCAGCAGCTCTTTCAGAGGGAGAACATTGGTCTAGACAAGCTGTAACCTCATTAGCATCCATAGAGCCGAGGAGATGAGCCACAGGTAGAGACACTCAGCAGCTGATTAAATTCTGATACATGCGGTGGATCGCATATTGAAGGGCGCTTCAGTCTTATGTTGGCAAACCTTTTGATAAAATTCATTGCGGTGATCAAATCAATCAGGCTTGTATTGAGAAATAGAAGTCTTTAAAGCTTCAGTATGACACATCTGTGAGGAAAATTTGTGGGAAACTAGATGTATATATTTTATATAGAAAATCTTGTACTGATTTTCACTGAAAAAGAAATTCTCAGAAAATATAAGATGGAGCTCGCAAAAGTATTCAAACTTTTTCACATTTTGCTAGGTTACAACCACAAATATTTCTAGGATAATGAAAAGGTTAAAAGTCACAAAATGGTGTATAAATAAGAAGTGGAAGAAGGGGGACATTTAAAATATATTTTTTAAATTGGTACTTTTAAAAACTGCCTTTCTCTGCTGTTAAGCGTAAGTTTCTTTATATTTAACCAGCTTTGCAGATCTTTTTTTTTTTTTGCTTTTCTCTTTGAAAAGTACCTCAGACTAAATCAAACTGCACAGAGAGCATCTTTGAACATCAATTTTCAAACTTTTCCGTAAACTCTCAATTGGTTTTAGGTCTGAACTTTGACTAGGCCATTCCAAAACAAGGATATTCTTTAACCTCCCCTTGTAGCTCCGGATAGAGATTCAAGGTAGTTTCCTACTGGAAGATGAACATAACACTACACCGCATTTTATATGTAGGCAAGAAAAATACAATTCTGACCTGAGAAACTGCTTCCCCACAGCATGATACCGCCATCACTGTGTTTACAGATGGTGAGGGTGTGTTTAAGATAATATACAGTGGTAGATTTAGTCCACAAAAAATGTTTTGCATATAGGGCAAGAAGTTCATTCTTGGTTTCATCTGACCAGACCACCTTCCTCCACATGTATTAACTTCTGCTGAATTGGGGAAATAAAAATTCCATATTTATCAGCCCTATTCACAAATCTCATATGACTTCACTATTTTTGTGGTAGATTTGCACACAGGTTTGACTCAGTGTTTCCGACGTGCACATAAAAAAAAATCCTACTTTCTTGATAGACTTCTTTTTATGCAATTGTGCAAAATTTCTAAAATAACGCCCCACAGTTCTGTACAAAAAATACCTGATTTATACATATTGAATGGGCATCTAAACTCAAGTTAGTGGCTTCTCTTTCCCTTACCATTTGCTGATTCAAAGAAGTGCACAGTTTAGAAAACTGTTTATATTTGAATGCATGAATCTAACTTTCACCCACATTTCTTGTTTTAGAAGATTAGCTATTTGGCAGATAGCCAAGGTATAGTTAAAGTAAAAAAACAAAACAAAACATTGAGCTTCACGTTTACTTCAAAGACATCTGGGGTGGCATCAGTCATTTGGAATGCATTTGTTGCATCAACACGCTTTCTTTTTAGTAAATAATCTGAACAGATGAATAGATTAATTTTTCCCAGTGAAAAACTTGGGAGTCTTACACTTTTGCCGTCTGGATGTTTGGATTTTGCGGAGTTACAGGCGATCCGGCCGAGAGTTTCTAGGGGCAGCCACAGGTGTGAATGCCATGTGACTGAGGTCAGGAAGGGGAAAGTGAGAGTGTTCAGCTGTCCGTTTAAATCACTGAGATAGACGAGTAAGTTGGAAACCTACCAAGGAAATGTGTACAGTGAACCTAGCAACGACCTCGCGCTGCAGCTCAACCTTTACTGTGTGTGTGTGGGTGTGTGTGTGCGAGTGTGTGTAAGAACATTTTCAAGGAAATCCAGCTGCTCTTCCCATGCACAGTTGCAAACAGGTTCCACAGAAGCCTGTTGCTTTATTTGCAGTTTTAGTGAAGCACATCAGGACGGTTACCACATCTGAAAACGTCTTTATTTCCATTTTTGAGTGTACTGTATTGCTCCACTTCGCAATAGTGCAAAATTCAACATATTAAAGTCTGTCATAAATAACAAACATATAAATAAACACGTATCACAACACCAACCACAAACTTAAAAAAAAAAGAGAGAGGCTACAGTCACATTGACATTTCACAAACAGAACTCAGAAACTAAGCAATATATGTACATTTCAATCCAGAGAATGGAGGTTTTTAGTCTTATGTGAATTTGTGCAGCTTGTTATCTTGTCACTTTACGGAGTAGTCACATTTTTATAAGGCCATCAGAGCTCAATTCCTACCTCACACCTTTGCACACTTTAATGAAACTGAAGGTAGTTTTAGAGAGAGAGAAAAAAAACTAAACGGATAAATAAATCCTTCAAAATAAGGAGAAAAGGCAACTTCTTAGAAGTCTGGAATGATATCACTGCACTACACATGAGCCGAACTCAACTATTACTTATAAAAAGGCCAAAATGATTCATTGTGAGCAGATCAGTTTGACAAGGTAGATTTTCCTTGGGATATTTATGCAACAGTAGTGCATTTTTTATTTTATTTTAACTGTTTAAACAAAGCTCAACTTCTTAACCACAGTTAAAATAGATATGGCTCAATTTAAATAAATGAAATAGGATGGCATCCACCAGCCAAGTCTATCCGTCTTGAGGGAAAAATAATGCACCTCAATTTGTTTTTGAAAAATAATTTAGGCAAACACAATAAATGCTATTAGATGTACAGTGAGGTCCAGGGTCATGTGGCAGTGAATAAACATTAAGAAATGCAAATTAACCACCGCACATTATAACACAGCAAGCAGTCCTCTCATAGACTAAACCCACACAAACCTTTCTCAGACTAAGACATTCTTCTTTGTCATTTCCATTCATGACATGCACGTCACACGTTAAATAAATATATTTAAAACACTCTTAAATAGTCATCGCTTGGATCTGTTTCTTTCTCTGAGCGTCTTTAAAACTGAATATATTAGATTCTATAAATACATCTGCTTCTGTATTATTCGTTCTTTTGTATAAATAAAGATCCAAACTCATTCGCAGTTCTGAGGGCCTAGCTTGTTGTTTGTGTCCATGCTTTCTTGCAGCGCTTTTAAACATTGTCCGTTACTGCCACCTAGCGTGGCACAGCAGAACTACAACTACATTTCTCATCTTTTGGGGTGGAAGGGTTTCTGTGTCGATACGTAGTCATGCATGGTACGACCACTGAAAAAAAGCTACATTCCAAAAGTAAAATCATTCAGTTTGTTTTACATATACATATATATACATATATATATATATATTATTGTGAAAAACTCTTGACATGAAAGAAAAAGTTTTGCAGGGAACTACAACATCGAACCAAAAAGTTACAGCACACATTACAGAATAAAGTGCCTACCTTGTTTTACGATATGTGTGTCAAACACTTATCATGGTGGGCGCACCTTTTTTATTATTCCATTTTTAAATTTTTTTTTTAAGAAAAACGTTTTGATATTTTGGAGAGACTGAGGAATCCAGACTAGATACGGTGCAGTTCAGAGCTAACAGCAACATGGCGGGAAAAATAAAAGAAAGGAAAAATGAATAATAGGGAGTAATGATTAGTTTAAAAAAAACTAAAAAAAAAAAAAAAAAAAACTAAAATTATCATAATTTAATAATACTAATAGTTCTTTATTAGTAAATAAGATATATTAAATAACATCTTTTATTATCATAAAATAAAGTCTTTTTTGTAATTACTTACTGTGTGTAGTTGCTATGTAAAGCATGTCTGGTTAGCATTTTAACCAAGTTTGCTAATAATTCTGGAATGTACCGTACCAAATAAAGAGGCCTCATTCACACGGTGTGCCTTCAGTTCTCCCTCCCCTCTGAGCTCCCAGTAGTCCCTCCTCCTCATCTCACACTGAACAGTTGCGTCTCTTCCCAGATCCAGTCTGGGCTGTAGCAGCGGCGGCCGAAGTCAGCCAAACGGTGACCCCGTGTCAAAGGCTGGTGGAGGACACTGAGAGGGTGGGCGAGGAAGGCGGCGGGAAGTTCAGGAGCTCGAGTACCGCCACGCCGACGCTGCTGCGCCGAGTGAACATGCAGGAGGCCGCAACCCACTTGTTGCTCCGCGGGTTGTACTTCTCGATTGAGTTAAGGCTAGAGCTGCCATCGTTGCCTCCCACCGCGTATAGCCACCCGTCCATAGCCACCAGGTCGTGAGTGCTCCTAAGAAAATTAGAATATTAAGAAATATTACAATATGTAGATCTTCCATCAGGAAGAAATTTTTATTACAGCTCCATATTGCTCAGTCTTCGTACCGTGGCATGCTCCCCTAGACTGCAGCACAGTTTGTCACTTCCCACCCACATTTTATGCCATTTTATGATATACATCAGGGGCCTCAAACTAATTTTCATTTCAGGTCACATCAAGAACACAAATATTCTCAAAGGGCCAGCTGTAGTAGAATGTATTGACAAAACTACCTATTAGACTTAAAATATTAATAAATAGCTTTCTCTGTGTTCAATTATAAGTTCTTAAAATTAAATAATAATAATAATAATAATAATAATAATAAGCATGTTTCACATAACTATAGTTTGGAAGTACACAGAAAAAATTGCTTTGATTTGATCTATAAAATATTTTAGAACACAACTATTACCTTGACAGTCATATTTATGTGACTCTTGCACATTAAAACCTATGGCGGGCCGGTTTTGGCCCCTGAGCCTCGACTTTGACACATGCTCTCTAGATAAACACAAAGTAATGCAACAGTATGAGGTGGAAGGAAAGTATTCATGTTTTTCCTAAATTTTTACAAATCTATTCTGAGTATGAGTGGCATGCATTTTTTGTCAAAGCCTAAATCTAAATCTAGCTGACAGTTTGTGGCAAGAGTTGAAAATTGATGTTCACAGAAGAATTTATCCAGTCTGACTGAGCTGGAACCATCCATCCATCCATCCATCCATCCATCCATCCATCCATCCATCCATCCATTTTCTGTTCACCACCATTTTGCAAAAATGAATAGTCACCAGTCTCTAAATTTTCAAAAGCTGGTAAGAATATACCTCCTAAAAACTTGCAGCCATGATCATAGCAAGAAGTGGTCCAACAGGCTCAGAGGAGAAGAATACAACACTTTTTAAGTGTTGAATCCAAGATATATAATTTCCTTCCACCTCATAAATGTATCCTATTATGTGTTGGTTTACCACTTGAAAATTCCAGTGAAATACATATTATATGTATTTTGGACATGATTTTTTAAACATAGTGTCAATGTGTGTCCTTTATACACAATGATGTATCAATACAGTGGGATGTTTTGGATAGCGTAAATGGAGACGCACAGGAACTAAATAAGAAAAACCCCTCAGAGACGAACATGAGTTATTCATGGGCTGTTATCGGGTTTTCGTTCTCTCACATCCAGGAGTGAACCTTTGTGTTTGTGTAGGAACAAGTGAATCTGCTGCTGTGCCCACAAAGGCTGCTGTGTCTAAATGTTCCACCACGAGGCGGATCGGAGCCAACACGCTGCTGGAAACGTGTGCACACGAGCCTGTTCTGCCACTGTTCATTTGTAAAGACATGAGAAAGGGTTGACTTTTTCTGAAAGGGATGTCATTCGATGTTTATGCCTGGAGGAG
>CAEFZY010076504.1:0-13859 GCA_903066815.1 Brachyrhaphis roseni
TATATATATATATATATATATATATATATATAAAATCTGGGGCATGTTTAAGGAATTACTGTTGGTCATTTACCTGATCGTGTTTTGAAACCATTTCAATGTAACTCATGTAATTCATTTTTGCAATATATCTCAGGAAATTTAACAGTGTGTATTGAAGAAAGTAAAAAGAATTTCAAAATTACCTCAAAAGCTAAGAGTGTTAAATGTAAAAAGTTAACCTAGAGGATAACTATTAAAACACTGAACAAATCTGCCTTTTTTGGAAATCTTGTCAGCAGAAAGACTCTTTCTTATGAAAATAATATAACAGTAGGGGTGAGGTTTGAAAAGTGGCATTGGAATGAACCACAGGACCTATTTGCCAATCCCCTCTAAACAGATGAGGTGCTTTACTCACAATGCATGGTTCCCTTCGGCAAGGACCAAACAGCTTATCAGAACACCTAAGCCTACCTGAAAGACTGTTGGTAGAGGGGTGATGATTTGAGCTTGTTTTGCAGCCTCATGACAATAGTGCACTGCAGCCATTGAGTCATGAACTTTTCTATATACCGAAGTGGTTTATATTACAATATATAAAACACCGCTGTAGCAAAGCTTCAGCTGTGTTTTACATATTGTAAAGTTGCATGAAGTGTGTAAATCAGGCTTGATATTCTCATACCTGGATTTTAATATACCCTTTTCTAAAAGTAAATAATCTATACACATTGACAGGTGCGAAAGAAAGGTTGGTGTAGCTTTCCCTAATTTGTGCAAAAGAAAGGGATGCACTAATGTCTCCATTTAGGCTGAACCAGTTACTGCGTTTCTAACATCCAAACATTATAAACTAACGTGAACAGGAGATGAAGTGTATGTTTTCTAGCTTCTCTGTAGATTATTTATGAATAGATTCTCTTCCATTTTCTTCACCCTTTGAATCACAAATACCGCAAGCGCACCAATAACTTCTGGCCTTTACTTAACTGTCACAAGACATAGAAAATCAGCAGGTCCACAAGTGACAAAGTTCAGTCTTTTTTCACTTCCTTTTAAAGGTCACAAGCATTTTATACCATTAACCAGAAGTGACACTGCTTCTAACAAAAACTGATAGGCAAAGGAAATTTCCTCATCCACAGCCACAAGAGACTGTTTGATCTCTCCCTATTTCCCCTAGGTTTTGAACTCCAAGTATTGGTTTTGGGAGATAAACACTATCAGTGCTTTTAAGAATCCCATAGTCCCATGTGGGAGTGAATTGAAGGGAATATATAGATGGATACATGACACTCCAGGGTTGTAGATGTCCACTCGGTTTATTAGGTCTGCCCCTTAGAAAAGAGTCTTGAGTGAAGAGGAACCAAAGTGATAGGATGTGACACATCCAGCAACAAACCCTCACTGGGATTTACTGAAAACTGTCCCTTGGTGTGAAAGAGCCATCAGTGATTATGAAGTGGATCATAGTGCGCATTTATGCGTGTCTGTGTGAGTGTGGATCTGTAGATGTGCATAAGGGATGGCAGCAGGCTGTGCTGATTACAGTGCAATTCAAGAGCTAAAATTGCTCCGTGATTCACGGACTGTGACAGCAATCTCTTTCTCGAAGTCGGAGAGTTGTTTTCAGCAGCATATGAATATTCAATGAGATCCAGGAGTGCGCACACTGATTATGCAAATACAAGCTCACAGTCCGTCATTATGTCATGTCAGTGATGCAAACTTTGATGCACACAAGTGTTTATCATCACTAAATGGTCTTGTTGGGTACATTGCGAGTGTGTGTGGAAAATAAAAAAACAAAAGCTTTTCTTACCTGCACGGAGGGTTGTGCAACACGTGGATGAAAGAGGAGGATTATAGCCACACCCAATGCCCACAAGAAACCACATGAAAGAAGAAATAGCAGACATCTATTAGAATGTTATTTTATGCTTTGTTAAATTACAACCACAAACTTTAAAATATTTCAAAAATCATTTTGTGACAGACAAAATGATTATCTGTCAAGTAAAAGAAAAAAATGTAAAGTAGTAAAGAAAAAAACAGGAGATTATATATATATATATATATATATATATATATATGTACATTTTTAACAAATAATCTGAATAGTGTGGTGAGCATTTGCGATCAGCTGCCATTTTCGTGTTTTTCCTATTTGTATATATTGGTATATTTGGGATAATGAATTGAATAGTGCTTCTTGACATATTCCATGTTTGACATATTGTTTTATAACCTAAACCTGCTTTATACGTCTTACCAACTTTATCCCTGAACTGTTTGTTGCATTCCTGGGCTGTCATCATGCAGTTTGTTCATTTTTAATTAACATCTCAGGCTTTGACAGAACCGGTATAAAATAAAACTCAAGTGTAATTTTTTTATTTTTATGCCAGTAACCTCCCAAGGAAGTTTCTTTTGTTTTTTTCTTTCTTTTAGGACTCAGTGCAGATGTCTTGTCGGTGGCGTCTGTTTGCCGTCTTTTTAAAGATGGCTGTATGAATGTAAAAGAGAAAAAAGGTTGGATGGTGTTGTCCAATACTGTGGTTCACCCAGTCAGTTTGTTTCCTGCAGACCAAACCAGAGATGTTTCTATAAATCTATAGAAACATCTCTGGATATCTTGTTTTATAGATTTTTTTGCCCCCCAATCATCGTTTTACTTTGTGTTGATCCACAATATCACATAAAATCATATTAAAATTCTTTCAAGTTAGTGATTGTCATGTGACAAAAATGTTAAAACGTTCAAGGCACATTTTGTGAGGGACTGTAGGAGGCTTGTCAACATAGTGAAAATAAATACAATGGATGTAATCAGTAAATTAGCAGTTTTTCCTCTTATTTTATGAAATACAATCATGCAATACAAATATGAGATTTTTGAAATTCCATATAGGAAGAGTGAAATTTATTCTACTAAGGACATCTTTTAATCAGTTATTCGCACTCATTTTCTCATTAGTGTCACCACCGAAGTCAGCAAGACCCAACACTATTTGTGCAATTAGGAAAGAAATTTTGTTGGGTTAAACTCATTTTAGACTGAGCCAAGAACATTGATTTTGAGATGATTCTTTTTCACACAGAAAAGTGTGGTGTGGGAAGCAGGTCAGGGAGAACACGACTTACATTAGTATTTTGTCATAAACTATTCAATTTTGCAAAGCTGAGACTCTCCATGGTGATGAGTGATCTGCTCAGTTCCCCGGAGCTGTGTTTAATATGGGGAAGTGGCTTTAAGTTCACTAGTAAAACGGATTGTTGATGTAGTCATAATGTGCCTGCTGTTGCCTCTGAGGTATGGATTGATAACATTTTAATAATGGCCTGGCTTTATGAAAGTGACGGTTTTAATTCAAACAGCAGAGGTAGGATAAAAAGGCAACTTTAATTAAAAGAAACACATGACAATAAAAGATGGCCTCTGGCTTTATGCAGAACTTTTCATGGGTGACAATAAGCATTTCTAACAGATTCTCTGCCTAAGTCAACAGTTCAGAGTATTAATTAGTTCCTGAAAAATAAATAAGGATGTGAAAGTCAACAAATGATACAATTATTTGTGCTACAATGACTGAACAGCAGAGAAATGTGTTGGCATGAGTATTATGTTACTACGCTCAGAAAGCAGTGTCTCAAGACCATGAGTGAATTGTGAAAAGGTTACTTCTTCTGACAGTCAGAGTAGGGAAGGTTAATGAGAAGGCCAAATAGAAGTTGTGCCAGATAGCTGGCATTTAATTAATTATATTGAGAGGTTATGGGCTTCTTGTATTTTCCTTTTATTCAAAGGTTTTTGCTGTGATATGTTGCAGGCAGAATTGATCAGGATATTTTTATGGACAAAATCTTTTTTTCTATTTTATGGACAAAAACATCTCAAGTTAAATTTCATTAAGCTTAAAAGCAAACTCCATTACCCCTTTTTACAGTGCATGAACACCTCACTATGCTGTTCATACCAGTCAGAACATGAACGGGAAATTGCATGGCAGTGTGTTCAAGGGGGTATTAAGATTGTTGTGTATTCATTGCTACATGTCATGGAGCTGAAGCAGCAGCAGCATGATTGCCTTCAAGTTGAACCCTTAATGAGATTCTCTGTCCAGTGTAAACAAAGCTAACTAGCTTTTTCTATTAAATCAATCATTTAAGTTTATTTGTATAGCACATTTCAGCGCCAAAGCAGTTCAAAGTGCTTCTCGTCATAAAAATACAAAAGTACAAAGCTATCAACAATTTAAAAATGTAATTTTTCCCCATGCCATAATTACACATCAAAAATGTTGATTAGGGTTTCATTTATTATCGTTCAGAAGCAACTGTAAACATTTGGGTTTCTAGTCTAGATTTAAAGGAACTCAGTGTTTTGGCTGTTTTAATATTTTCTGGAACTTTGTGGTCTATAAAAGCTGAATGCTGCTTTTCCATGTTCGGTTCTGATTCTGGGGATGTAGAGCACACCAGAACCAGATGACCTGAGAGGTCTGGAAGGTTGATACAACAACCACAACAACAGGTCTTTAATATATTGTGGTGCTAAGACATTCAGCAATTTGTAAATTTACAACAGTATTTTAAAGAGTGCTCGCAGAACTGCAGGAAGATAATGTAAGGACATTAGTAAAGTTAGAGCTGTTGAACAACTTTTCTGTTGCTAAAATGCCCAGCTTTGGTTGAGAAACCATATGGTACATCTCAGGAAAGAACAGCTTTCACTGCATAGAAATTCACGTTATTACATTTTTTTCTGCCGTCGTTGGAGTGCTGCACTGATAATGTTCATTTCAGTATCATACAGTTTCAATTTGGCTCCACTGATTGAAAACACTTTTTCATTCGTGGACAAGTTTAGCTGGTTGTTTCACAGAAGCACCGCCTTACTCTACAGACTGTAATAACGTTTGAGCAGAAATAAGTTCAGGATGAAACAGTCGGGGAGAGAATCTCCTCCGCTCTGAGATGTGTAACCAGAGTATTAAGCTGTTGAAAACTCAGAGATACACCTTCAACTAGGAGATAGCAACACCCAACAAAAAAAAATATATTGAAACGTGTCAGACAGGGCATGATTTTTTAGTATGTGTCTGGGAGATAAAATTATTTCTAAGAAGTATTTTTGTTTAAAATCTTTTCATCTAAATCCCCCACCATTCAGCTGTGATTCAAACAGACAGTATGGCAATATCGGTAGTGGTTCTGCATGAATGCCTCTTCTTTTGACAACGGTATTAGACTTTTTTCAATTTATGGTGGTCCAAAAGCAAAACGCTATAACAAAACGCTATTTTCTGAAGCCATATTTGAATCCCCTAGGTGAAACACATTATACAGATTAATTACACAGTGACTAATGTTTTCAAGCCTTTTTTTCTGTTAATTATGATCATATTTTACTTACAGCTAAAGAAGACACCATTAAGCATTTTAATATTACATTCAACCAATAAAAAATTTAATACTACATTTTGTTCTAATAAAGTAAAATCACGTTTAAACCAATCAATATGTTATTTTCCAAAAAAGACACTTATATTTATATGTAATACCAGAAAGGTCTCAGACATTTAAATTTTACTGAACATGTAGGTTATCTTAGCTTCATGCTTTTATTTCCAGTGTAAAATAAAAACCTTCACAAAGACAACATGGAATATCTGAAAAACAGAATTAAACACTTATGGCAATTGGACAAGATTAATACAGACTTTTTTTTAGAAAATGTTTACTTTGTGTCTGAAGTGAAGTGCAGCTCTGAACCTGTGAATTAAATAGAAATTTTTGCATTATCATCATATTTTCTGCACTACCATTCACTCTCAACAACTTGAACGTGCTGGAAAGTTGTACAAAAGTCATTGGGTACATGTAAAACTGAACTCACTCAAGACACCCACCAACAAAATGGTACACAAGTAGGAAAGCCATATTGCCAATAAAAAAATATAAATAAATAAACTTCCACAGGATATCAGCAAGAATCTTATTGCTTGTTGTTTCTGTCATTTGCCAGTTGAGTGATTCCTGCTGAATAGTTTAAAAGGGATGAGAAGTGTGCACATCTTATTCAATATGGAATGATGGTACAGGGTGATGTGGACCAAACACCAGTACATAAAGGCACACAAACAGAGGCTCTCCCAATCAATCTGTCTGACAACCTCTGTTGGGCATTATTGAAAAAAAAAAAAAAAAAAAATGGAGAAAATCAATAAGCCACTGGCCACCTTGAAATAGCTGCCGCTCTACACTCGCCCATCGTTTCCACATGTGCACCAAAACTGGTGGCAAACAACAGAAGGAAATAAAAGTATTGATAATTGAATGAAAGTAGGAGTCCACAGCCACATATTCGTTTCATAAGATCTTATGCAATGAAATATGAAACATGCCATTGCATGATTTTTAATAGTGTGCCTCAGAAATAGAGCTGTGTCTTCCTCCACACTGCTGAGCACACCAGCTTGAATGAAAATGAATTGGAGGTGTGAAAGAAGCAATTACCACATATGTTCCCCTTGAGGCCAAACGCCCACTTGAAGATGTTTTGTCTGAAGCCATGTCCCTTAGGCTGAATAGAATATCTACACCAGTGCCAAATGGTGGGCAGAGTATTTAAGGCCAGAGGGAGTTGCAACATAAAACAAAGTTTTTGCAAATATAGAGCAAACAATATTCAAAGAGCCAGAAATTAATTAGCCTTTTCTCTATAATTAGTCATAATTTGTACATAATCTTGACTTTAAGGGGATAGGTTGGAGCTTTTGGGACATTCAAAAACTGAAAGTCCCATTTTATAGATTTACTAAACATTAAGTGAAGCCAAACAAATGTTAAAGGTTTTCTAAGAATTACCCAATTTAAGTACAACTGAAAAAAATGTGGATTGTAGTTTCTAACCTTCACCTAGCTACAAGCAAAACAAATTCTTAACACAGTTAAGTTTAGGCCCATTTAAGCTTAACTGACCTATTTAGAAAGAAAATTAAAATATAGACATGTAATGTTGGCCCTTTCTATGATTCAATTTGACCCAGCTGATTTAAAGCATCCCTATCTTATCTAAGAAAATCCAAAATGAACAGAGACTTTGTTTTTCTAGAGACAATCAGTCTGGGACTAGAAAAAATGTGCAATGAAATGGTAAAAGGAAAAATAACCTGACAGAAACACATATAGAAGAATTACAAGAGAAGAATGTGAAGATGGAGAGTAAGGAATAAAGAAACACAGGATCTGTAGATAGAGTCCATCCTTGTCTGAAGGACTGTGAGAGGTGCAGAGGCAATAAATAAATAAATAAAAGGTGAGAAGGAGGGCATGAAGGCATGTCCATTTGTATGGGCTTGTCGATTCGCTTTCCTCAGGAGAGGTTGGGAGAGATGAGCACAAGGGAAGAAAAGAGAAAAGAATGAGAGATTTGGAAAAACAGAGATGGACAAGTCAAAAAACAGGATGGAGGTAGACAACAGAAACAAGGCTGAGCAAAGAGAAGGAAGAACTGGTTGTGAAAGACAAAGTACACAAACAAGCAATGGCTGGAAGCAAAGAGGGAGTCGCTGAGGGAAGGTTTGTAAGATAAAATAATATTAAACAACTGTTCTCACTAATATAATGTACATAAATTAAATATTTCATAGCGGACAAAAGTTGGTTAGACACTTTATATCCAACTGAAACTAAATATATTATTTTGGCCTTGTTTTTTTACCTACATACAACTAAGTTGACTGATGAATTATGTTGAGATAGAAAGATGGCCTGGAATGTTTGAATCTATTAGAATCTTATGCTGATTGATTTAAGGATTAACAGGAGCAGAGAGGAGAAAATTGTGTTTTTTTTCCACGGCAAAAAGTGCAAAAGGCCAACTGAAAGGGGCTTTAACAATTGTGAAGGACAACAGCTACTCCGATGCTCTCGATCTCCGTTCTCACCTCTGTTTAATAAAACATCACCCTGCAGCAATCAATACATAACCAACACACAAACACAGTACAAACATCGAGGTATGCACAACCTCATGCCCACTTTACATTCTGAACCATCACCGGAGAGAAAACCTGAAGAGAAATGTTTGAAAGTGTCTAATAGATCATCACTAGATCTATTTTCCTATCGCTTAATTCCCTGTCTCACTGTTTTGCGTTTCCTGAAAACCCTCACCCTCAGATTATAAAAATGCAATCTTTTCAGTTTGAATTGTGACGGAGAAATCACACACAATCACAGATTATCTTTAAAAATATGGCTACCGCCCTAGGGATTTAGAGTGTTTCATGGACCAATTTGCCAAGCCTCACTGCAATATGTATACTTGCACCTATCCTCCCACACGTGGAGGTCAGAAGAAAGGCAGATTGTGGTTGTGTAAAAGTTCCTGGGGAGAGATCTTTGTTTTGAAATTAAGATTCATCTTAATTAACAACCCACAGAACAAAATGTTTTTATCTTCAAGGACTTTTTCAATTGTTAAAAATCTAGGATGCCATATCAGAAGATCTATATACAAATTAAAGCCTTATTAATAATTAATAATTCAATAAACCCAGTGTGAACCTCCCAATAAGCATAACATTAGAGTTGATTTAACATAATATTAATGTGAAATAATGTGTGGGAAATAACAACTGTAAGATATTTATGGTGATTTTATTTTGCATTTCCAACCAATGTTCATCAAATTATAACTATATATTTTGTGACCAGTACATTATCATTTCCATAGTATTTTTTTTTATTTGATACAACAAATAATTTAAAAAAAATTAAAGGTTAGGCATTTTTGTGGTGAGTATTGTAGTGATTTGCAGACGTCTTGGGATTAAGATTTAAGAACACATAAAAAAAAAAATCAATTAGTGATACATTTTTAACACTGATCATATCTTTATAGCCGAGTTTCAATTTCAGACTTCGAGATACTCTCCGGTTTGGGTATGCCTGCGCAATTTGTAGCCTTAGTTTTCAGTTCTTAGCAGAACAGAGTGGCACATATGTTATCTAGCCCATCTGCTTAAATGTTCAACCTGTAGTGCTTTCATGGGTGGCATTTTGCATCCCTCGGTTGTTACGGGTGAGCTGCTATTACCTTTATTTTTAAGATTTATTTTTCAAGAACAAGGTTGCAATCACTAACTGACAAGACAAAATCAAAAATCGCTGCCATTAAGTGAATGTTAATCAGTGGTTTCTTCTGTTCTTTATAGACCACTAACCTACCCATCTCTGTGCTACTCTGATGGTTTTTGTTGTGGCGTTTGAGCAACGTCAGAACGAGACAGATGTTTCCTGTAAATGTATCTCAATAAATGAAGGGTATTATCTAAATTAAGCTGACCTGATTTGCTTCACCAAAGTCTAAATCCCAGCCACAGAGCTGTGGGCTTTCAGTAGCCAAAACAGATTATAGTGGTAGTAATTAAAACTATAACAGTCGATTTAAAGCCATTTCAGACTCTGAGATAATGTAATTTTTAGAATTTTTAATCAAATCTAAGATTCTCAACTCCAAATTTGGTCTTGAGCACTTTTACAGCTCCAGTCATTTACACAATCCTCTCTAGAGATAACCTCAGTTAGTGCTTCTCTAGACTCGCCCACATACACAAGGCTAAAAAATAATGAGTGATGGAATGGAGTCGAAAAGGTGATAAGAACTGAGAAGATAAAGATGTAAGAGGACAGAAAAGTAGGCAGAGGGGAAGCAAGGAATGTTCCATGTGAATTAAAGTGAAGTGAAAGGTCAGAGCTCATGGAAAAACTGAGGAAGGCACTGGAGACCTGAACTCTAGCAGAACCTGTTCTAGCCGCTGTATCTTTATTCTGCAGTTTTTTGGTTTTTTTGTGCTGGCTTTCATCACGATTCATCCTCGTCTGCCTTTGCTTTCGTTTGACATGATTTCTACGTCTGTATTGAAAATATCTCCCTCACCTTCCACCTGTCACTACGTACAGCAAATCAATTGTTCACATCACGTTGAGTAATAAATGGGCACTGATGAAATATACGTTCTTCATCTGACAGAGAATAGATCTGTCTTCTTGCTACAATTTTGGGGTTCCTAAAGTTCAGGTTGAGAAAAGTTGGTGAGCAAATAATTTGTTATCAAAAGATCAATGTTTTATGTTGATTTTTTTTTTTTTTTTGGTCAAAAGTTCAAACCAAAAATGTAGTAGACGTGAACTCAACTCAATGTCCAAACTATATCTATATAGTCCAAAGTTACAGATTTGTATTCATGACTGAGACTAAAGCCTCACTTTGAGGCCAATGTCTGAGCATAAATCCAATATATCTTTTAACATTTTCGTCAGCAACTTTTTGCCATAAAGAGATGTCGACATGTCCTTACCTAGAAGAAATATCCCTGAACTCTTTGTGTGGTATTAACTGTACTGTTCTGTGTTGTGGCTGGTCCACAGTAAACCTCTTTCTTTTGATACAAAGCCTTCCACAAAGACCAGGATTACAGCACAGACAACATTGCTCTGTCTTTTCCGAGACAGATGACCCTGCAAGCTGCTGAGGTACTCCAAGTCAGGTTTTGACTCCCTTCATTTTGGTCTGAGAAGCTGTAGATCTGGCACAACTCACAGTGCATTATCTACAGTGGGTTTGTATACAGGACCGTGACAATACTTATAAGCCATCAAACAATACAATTTGCCATTATTCGCTACAGTTATATGTAGTCTGACTTGTCATTTCGGTTTCATATTAGAACGTTGAATGCATCAAAAAGGGATAAAATGTGCCCCAATTGTGTAATATTTGGAAAAATAATGTAATCAATTCTGTAGTTTGCTTTTTGTGCTTGATTGAGAGTCATTGCATATAATATTTCCTACTTTGTTTCCTGTAGGTCTTGGATTAAATATAAAAAGGTATTTAAACCAAATAAAAATAAGCCCACCTCTAAGCTCTGTGGTCTCTGTGCCAATTTCTGCTACTCATCATTTAGCAGTTACTCTTTAGAACTGCCAGCAGATTAACATTCTTTCACCTTTAGCACTTCTGAGTTCCAGTGCTGTTTTTATTAAAGAAGACCACAGTTGGGTGTAAAAAAACATTTGCAATAATTTGGTCACAAGTTATTAGCATTATAACATCAGTCAGCTCATGCTCACATGAAGAAGGGGGGGGAAACGGAGGTTTTCATTAGCACATTACCTCTACTTCTAATGCAGTGTTAATTGTGATAAGTCATCTTAGTATACCAAACCCCACATATTTATTCAATTTTGTTAAAGCATTTGTACCAGTTGCATTTTGGTGGCTTCCCTGTCTGGCATAACTGGTCTGTTTTTCACTAGCTGCACAGTCATCACCTGAATGCCACTCTCAACAGACATTTTCTTCATTTTAATCCAGTAGTATCTCACGATGGTGGAGCAGAAAACTCCTCTCAAAGAAAGATTTTTCAGAATTTCCTTAGTTTATTGCAATGGCACTTTAGTCCATTGGAGATACCCCAAAGAGGCGTTCATGTAGTCTCTGCAACAAATCCTCGAACAGGATTATAAAATCTCTCCACCCTGCTTCCAAGCATGCAAATATCAGAGTCAGATGCTTGTTGTTTGGATTCTCTGAGCCAATTTCTTTTCTATCCTACAGTGGGATGGTCAACTTGACCATGCTGACAGTCTTTCTCTGCAAATTTTGGGTTGCTGGGACATTGCAATAATTATTAAATTTTTTACAGTGGTTGAGATCCAATGCAAAGACAATGGGGATCTATAGGAGCTGCCATGATCCATATTAAGATCAGATGGGTTAGCTATTGAGATGTTACAAGACTGACTATAACGGCCTCCAGCCTCTTACTTTCCAGAATTTCAGTAATCCAATAGAGGATCTGATTTTGACTATTTTGGCCTTGTGTTTAAACTTATTGGTATTTCTACAAGTTATTGATAACACATAAGACATTAAGATGAGTACTTCTCATGAGAAATTTAGACGTTCTCTGTTCATAAGCTACGATTGTTTCCCCAAAAAGTTAAAACGTGAAATGTGATTAACTAGACTAAATTCCCCTGGGGTGCATCTTCATACATCAGTCTTATGCACCTGTTGGCTCTGTGATGGACTAACAGCTTATCTATGGTATACCATGTCCTTAATTTATTGATCATCGCCAGCCCTTCCACAATCCTTGTCAGGGTTAGTGAGTGTAGAAGACCAAAGGATGGATGAATTTCTCAGTTACAAAACTAAACAAATTATTTATATTTGCCTTTCTCTAATACTCAAGGAAATATAGAAAAATATTGAAACAATTGGATGAAATGCAGTAATATTTGTTCATGAATTGATAAAGTTCACAAGATAAACACCAATTATTTATTTATCCTTGGGCAACTGGGCATATTTCCAGCAAGATACAGAAAGATCTGTTACTTCCAGTGAAATGGCTCATGACATGTTGTTTTGCTTGGACTAAACATCTTTCAATAAGCAGTTTTGCATTTTTAAAATGTTTATATTACATTAGTATTAGTTATTGAGGACATGTTAGCATCTCGGTATCGCTATTAGACATAAAACACTGCTGAGATTGATGCATTAGAATTGCATCAATCTTAGGTGCAAAAAATAAAAAGTAAACATGATGTGTTGCTACTTAAAACAATATCTTCTACGGTTGTGGCCATTCAGAGGACTGATGTATGCCCCTTATCTTCTACTTCACAGATCGTTAATAGCTTCCCTGAGAAGAAACAAGGAGATACGATAGAATCCCGCTATTATGTACGAACCCTCAGTCTAAAGGTTAAACTGTCTGTTTGCTCAAGCGAGATGGTACTTTCACTAATCGCTACAATTATTCTATTGTAGTATAAAGGGTACAGTGAAGGGAGTCTGAATGAGCTCTGTGATTTAGCAATAAGACACAAAGTTTGAATATTTGTGTTTATGCTACACATCCGTTTTTGTTTTGTTTTTTCTGATTATGTCAAACCCATAGGTATTCATTCCGTGAAACATGATGGATTAAAAAGAAATGAATGTGAAAATCAAATCCATTAGTTGTCTCTACCCACTCATCCTTACAGGGTTGTGCGGTCTTGAAAATGGTGGTTATCTCCAGAAGACATTGGGTGACAGGCAGAGTATCTCTGGACAGGTTACCAGTTCATCACTGGGCCTTTACATATTGTACAAACGATGAAGGTAGACCATCATCGCAGGGCCAATTTTTTTTGTCCCAGACTATTCATGAGTGCTGCCAACTGCCACAATGCAGACTGAAATGTAAAAATACCCGACACATTTTTTTGTTTAAAATGAGGTTATGTGATGCATGACATAAAAAGACAGCAAAAATAAATTTTTACATTGTAAAGATATCTTTAAAATGTATGTAAGTGTAAGTAGAAACTTGTACTTCAGTAAAATCTTTTTGTGCCATTCTTAAATTAGGTTTGTAACATTTTCAACACCTAAAAGCTATTTAAGAAATATATTTTATGATGACTGTAATTGGGTTGGATATGAACTCAACAGACAACTTGAATTGTCACAACCGGATTTTGTATAATAATTTTTGTGTAATTTAAAACAAGTAAGAGCTTGTTGGCTGGCTTGAGACAGTTGCTGTGACTTGGAGCTATATAAATTAAACTGGATTTACCTTTCTGATAAGTTTTACAATTGTTTACTTTAAAAGAATGTCATTTTTTTTTTATTTTGTACTAAAATACAAGACTTACCAGCATCCAAAGTCAAAAACAAGAAAAGTACATATAAATGATTAAAATGTGTTTACTGTGTTGCAAGCAGCGCCGAGTTACGTTCACACAAACTGGAAGATGCTCTTGCAGGCGGCTCCAATGTAAACCTTAGCTATAAACGCAAT
>CAEFZY010076506.1:0-10386 GCA_903066815.1 Brachyrhaphis roseni
TATATATACTGTATATATATATGCATGTATATGTATGCATATATATATATATATATATATATATATATATATATATATAAAATCTATTACTCACACAGCTCTGTTGTCCTCAGACCCTGTTGTTGTTCTTTCTCGCTACCTTCGAGCTGAGATCTATATTTTACATTGATTTGCTGACTGTACTGAAATAGAAAATACCTTAGTTTGCAGCAACAAAAGAAAAGCGTGTCAACTTTGGGAGATATTGGAACATGGTAGGTTTGGGATTTGGACCACCTGAGATCAGCCGGGACTTTGCAGTGTATGGCACTTTTAATTACCAACTACACTATCCTACTTATGCAGTAATCAACACTCTTCTTTCTGTCTTAAACCCCCATCCCAGACTCAGGCTTACATGCATCTTATTGCAACTTCATGTTCATTTTGGAGGTGTGCCTGTGAAAAGTTTCGAAAAGCAGCAATATTTCTTAATTAACTGAACAAACACGTGTTGTCTTGTCTTTCAGAGTATAGTCTGCACGATGGGACTGAAATGGTATCCTCCTCCAGAATTGCTCCATTGCATCAAAGGATGCGAGGTTGGTGGAAGACCTGAGCAATATATTCCTCTGATATATTTTTATTCTTTAACCTCTTGAAGACTGTGAAACATTAAAGGTAGAACATAAAGTTTTATGAGCTGTACTTGGCTAAATTGTTGTAGACAGAAAATGAATTGGCAGACACGGCACAAGTAAAACATAGAAAGCATAGGTGAAAATGGGCTTCTTGTGCAACTGATCGTTAAGTGGAACAATTTAGATAATTCTGCCCTACTCCTAGACTAAATATGAACTGGTAACTAAGAAATGAAATGCATTTGTAACTGCAGTCAGCAATAGAAAATATAATTAGTCCTACAGCAGCCCTTTTCAGTAATTTCCAAATACTACAGTATGTGTTTCTTTCAAAATCTTTGTATTTAGCTTTGTTTCATGAAGCTATTAAGTAATCTGTTGAGCTGAGTCCAACTGGATAACCGGATGGGTAACCCAAGCGTTGAGGGCGGGGCCAACCCAATAAATCACCTTACTGGCGCGTTTTGTGCTGATTATGGTTTATGGTGTCTCGATTTGATTTACGGGTCTAGCTGACTAAGGGCTGAAATAGTGACATTGAAGAATGGGGAAAATTTAATGTATTGGATTCATCAGCAAATTCATTCAGATATTTCTAAAGACCTCGAAATGCTCAAGAGCCAAACAGAACAAAGCTTTAGGCCTTAAACAAGGTAATGAAATATTTCTGGTTTTTGCTCTGTCGTTTCACTCTTTCTGCACTCTTCTCTTCCTTCAATAGCCATTTATGGGAGACAACTACTGCGATCCAGTTAACAACAGGGCCTTCTGCAACTATGATGGAGGAGACTGCTGTCAGTCCACTGTCAAGACTAAGAAGGTAAGTGGCATGCTCATATTTAAAATAAATACAGAAAAATAAATTATGCTGAATTTAGACTGACTGATAAATTGATCTATTACAAGTTATTATTCATTTGTCCTAAAGTCTTGTCTTTTAGTAGAGATTTTGTAATACCCCCAATCCAAAGGCATACATACCCAGTTGAATGGTGGCTTTCAATCTAAGATGACCTCTAGGGTAGGGTTTAGATGGATTAAAAAGTGGATGATTTGATAGCAGTCATTTTTTTTGGACTAATTCTGTTCAGTAATTGTTTTTGTCTGTCCGTGTTCATAAGTGAACGAAGGTTACAGTATATCAATGACAGCTTACAGGCATCTCCTAACGTCACATTCTCCTCATTAGGTACTTCAAAGTTATCTGTCAATTCTTAGTCTGCTCTGTATTTATTTAATCAGTTACAACTCTTCCCTTGTCCTGACATAACTCTGAAAATCCATTTGATTAATTTCAGAAAGCCGCTGGCAAGATATGTGTTTAGACGGGTTTATTCATGCTTGTTTGCCACAACAGTTGCATATCTAACCAGACCTGTTTCTGTAAAGTTTGGAAGAACTCGGCTGCACTGTTCTTCCAAGGTTGGTAGAATAATATGTTTTTTTTTTTAGCTATGTAAGTTTTCTCTGTCTATGCAGGTTTTTTTAGTGGGGAGCCAGTTTAATTTATCTTTTGGAGAAAAAAAATTTTTAATGGGGAGAAAAAATTTCCTTTACTGTGAAGATGGTCACAGAACAAAAACTGAATACTCCCTATTAGTCAGTAGCTTGTAGAACCACATTAAACACTATGATCACAGTAATCTCCAGTATGACTATCGGTCTCTCACTTTGATGTACAATAATTTTGGTAAACTTTTCTATCTATCATTGTTTCAACTTACCAAGGTTTGTGGGCATTTTACTTTTGCACAACTTACAGAGGCATCACCAAAGCATTTAAGTCAGGTTTAGGTCTGGACTGTGACTAGGAGGTTGTAGCGCATTGGTTATTTTTCAGCTATTCTGCTATGAAACAACAGATGTGCTGTTGTTTCATAGATCCCTTTACACTTATATTTGTGTATTTTGGCCAAGCATTAGCTGTAATGCTGTGCTCAGACCAAATGCAATTTACGCTTCAGGGGTGTCTGGTTTACATGCAAAGTCTATGGTGGACACGGATCTAAAGGCTGTGAGAAATTTGTGGTGTGTCTCATGCAATTAGCAGTCGACCCATGTATAGCAAGTTCAATACATCCAACACGACAGATGCTAGAGTTGGAAAATCTACACTTTTGCATTTGACACAACGCATCTACTGCAGACTCTGCTATGTGACATAAGTTCCTGTAGTTGGTGTCCTAGCAGGAGATGCAGGCACCAGTGCAGGTCAGCATGTCGTCACCGAGGCTCGGGTGAGACGAAAATAGCATAAAAAGCAGCCCTTCTCAGCACGTCGCTCCTGGAGTAAGAACAGTTTAGTGAAATTAACCAAACTCAGAACACCTCTGAATTGTGAATTCAAACACAGCACAGAGGCTCCTGATGATGGCAACATTCGCTTGTAAAAAAAGTCAAATCACTCTCTGTTTCATCTGCCATTTTACAAAAAGACTGTCAGAGGAAAAAAAAAAAGCAAAAGTCAAGAGGCTCCTTCCAAAGTGCATTTTTCCACACTTTGCTCTCACACACGTCAAGAGCAATTATGGCACTAGATATCAACCGCCATACTTTTACGTGTACAAAGCATTCAACTTCAGGCATCGAATGCCTTTTTCATGTGCAAAACGTGTTTGATATAAATTCAGCATTAGACAAACAGCCTTTGACTCTGGAATACTTTTCCATATGTAGGTATTTATTATAAAATGACTTTAAGATGCCCAGATCTGGTGGCTGGAATACCAGCCCATAACGTTACTCTTCTCCTCTATCCTCAATGTGTGGCATGTGATGTTTCTGCTTCTCAAACATCTCTACTATAGTTTCATGTGTCAAAAGGACATTATTACAGAAGTCTTGTGTCTGGAAAAAAAAAAAAATTCAACATCATATTGCTTTTAGAGAGATGTTTTTTTCTGGTAATTCTTTCAAACGAGTCATACTAAGATTAAATCTTTCTTCTCATTATACTGTGAGCTTTGTCATTTGAAATGGTAACAGATTCCTTCATTGTGCCTGGGGTATTTTGCAATTTCTTTGAGCCTTGTATTGTTTGACTTTGTCCTGTCTTTAATATTTTCCATTTTCCACCAAAGTGTTGCCACCATAGAATGAAAAAATTGCCTCACATTCATTCTCACTCTAATGAAGAGCAAACATTGCGTCTCAAACATTATAGCAGATGGGTTTTTTTCTATTCTGTTTTGTTGCATATTTCTATGCTCTTAGCTCTACAAGCTGCCATAACTCTTGCTTTTATAGAGCTGGTCACACCTACCAACTATCCGTTAATCAAGTGGATTTAATTACTCGGTCACTCCTCCCACTCCTAAAATATGTGGAAGTGGTATATGTACTTAGCTTCCTTTATCCATTCATTTGTGTCTTTAGCAGTTGAAATATATTTCTTGTCGCCTCAGTTTTAGGTACAATTGAAACCAGAAGTCTACATATCCCATATAAAAAGACATTTTGTTATTGAAGTTAGATGAGACCAAACATCTCTTTTGTTTTAGGTCAGGCACAATTATGAAAATTATCTAACAATGAGGGAAAGCAAGGTGACAATGTCAGAGCTTTGGAAACTTCTGATAAGTACACTTCACATTTGAGTTAATTGTCTTGTTCGACACAAAGGAAAAGGTAAAAGACAAAAGCCAAGATATGTGCTTGTAAATTTCTTTTTGTTTGTTGTATTAAAAAGATCTCTCTTGTAAATGAGATCTTTGATCTCAATGAGACATCAAATAAAATAAAATAAAATTTATCAGGAAGAGAATTGTTAAGCTGCACAAGCCTGGTTTGATCTTGGAAACAATTTCCAAATTCTCCTGGGTGCCGCTTTCATCTGTGTAAACAGCTATAGGCAAATATAGACATGATGCGAATGTCCAAGCATCACACTTCTCAGGAAGGAGCTGGGCCAAAAGGTTCAAAGACAATGCTACAAAATATTGAGGAAATATATGTAAATATTTTATTTTCAATGAACAAAAACAACTCTTACATATTCTTACTCTCATAATTGGGGCACTTACCAAATGCAAATAAATTCGGTAATTTCGGTAACAAGACACACAAAAATTGTTTTTGTATGTCTTATTTGGTATGTGTAATCTTCTGGTTTCATCTGTATTTATAAAAGTCTCAATGACTGAAATTCTCATGTTACATTTTAGCCTGAGTCTGTATTAGTTTAATTTTTGTCTTTCAATTTTTTGATTGGTTTAGAATGTGAAAGAAATTACCATGTTGCAATTGTTTAAAGGTAAAGTAACCACAGACTGCAACATGGCAGTTGTAAAATACATATATGTAAAACATGTAAAGGTTCACGTTTTGTCCTTTACTAAGTTTGTTGGGTTTGGAGGACAAACCACAGTTGGGCCACTTGTACACAGTGTTATACTGTGTACAAGTGGCTATACAGGAAAATAGCAAGAGGTCCATCATTTGTTTGAATATTTTGCTTCTTGAATGTATAAATCGAATGTTTGGCATAATTTGTCAGATTGGTGATGCTAGAATTTTGTTTGTAACTTCATGGGAAATAGTCTCACTTTTGTACAAGTTCTGCTGCTGTTGATTGACAATATCTAATCTCCACATCTTCTGAGACCAATCTTAAACAGTGACATCAGCAGAACTTCCAGAACAATTTTTTTTTTTATGTGAGAACTCATAGAATTCAATAAAAGATTCAGGCAATAAGAGATTGAGCTCTGGAAAGGAAAGGAAAGCTGGCCATGGGTTGTGTCATGAGTTAGGAGTTGGTATGTTGGATCCTACTTCAAAGAAAAACATGTTCTCAACATCTTGTGTTGGTATGCATAATAACAAATGTGTTGTTTTCCTTTGAGGATTTTAACAGTTTGATACACTTCCCAAAAATAGTCTGAACCAGGTCTAATCCTATTGTAAGAACAAAAGTTTTCATCCTTTATTTAGACTTAGAATACAATAAATATTACACTGAGAGTAATTTTTGGCCGATGAGAACGGCCACAAGTTACCGTTCTTGAAGAAGCTTGAAGAAAACAATGATCTGCTAAAAAGGGAAAATATTCTGTTTGAGTATCCAACAGAATTTGTAGCAAAGGGATGTTGATATTCCAAAATTGCAACTTTAAATTTCTGTAACTTTTTGGACCAGAGGAGGAGGAAGGGAAAATAGTAATGCATTGTTATTGTGTCAAAATGAAACTTGTCATTGAATATTTCCTAGATGTAGCTTTGGCTTTGTAGACGTGGCCTGAACAAACCTTAAAATCCTATAGTACATATCACATATGACCTTGAACTCCTCAGAATCACGCTAGATGAACTAAATGCCCTGCTTAGCCTACAAAGTCAACATTATCTAGATAAAAACAAATACTGCAATAATTTCTTCACAGTATCCTGTATAAGTATCCCTCCATCTTGATGTTTCTTTTATTTTTTATGTGATTAAAGAAATAGTAAGTTAGTAAGCAGTTTGCACAAAAAGAATTTGAAAACATTGTGACTTTACAATGCAGAGAAAATCGTTTCTCTTATCTTTTTATACTTAAACAAATGCAGGTTCAAAGTGGTTGTATTAAAATGTATGTGATTAATTTTTCCATTACATTACAGCAGGGGTGTCCAAAGTTTTTGGAACTAAGGGGCATGTTTTTTTTCTCACCAATCTGCTAAAAGCTTCCATTTGGCACCAAGATGTGAAAATTAGAAATGAAACTCTATACTGATACATTTTATGTTCAAATATACATCAGTTAGCAGAAATGTTAAAGTGAAAAAAAATGTTGTTTCTTCCTTAGAGGGATCTCTAAGGAGAGGTCCCTCTAAAGAATCTCTCCTACTGGCCTCATTGTCAGGCCAGTAAGAGTTGACTGCAAGCCCCAAGCAGACTAGCAGGAGACTGTCAGTCATGTTAGATCTGCACTTTAATTGATGATCTTCATGTAAAAGAATGAAGATAGATTCACACAAATAGGTACATCGAAAAAGTGCCATTAAGTTGAAAACCCATCTTCTGAAGTTGAAATATTTTTACTGTAACAACAGGATCTGGAGGTGCTTGCTCATACCAGATGCTTCACTCAGTTTTTATTTCAATGTCATTTTCAACAGCGGACCTATCCAGATTGAAAAGGGTCTTTATTTTGGGGACTTTTTCATCAATGTCCAGGTTTCTATTAAACTTGTAAGCTGGAAACAAAACTAGATAGCAAGAAGTTGGGTTGATGAAAGAAATTAAAATCACTGTGACAATATGTGGAAACATAGTTTAAGCTCCATTCTGAGGATCTGACACAATCTGTCCATGTTTTTAAAACAGTGGCTACACCTTTAAAAGAAGAAGAATTCCAGTAGATTAAAAACTACCAAACTATTTTAGATTTTGTGAGATATCACGCAATAACATTATCAACAAAAAATACTAATTTCTTGACCAGTTTCTACATAGTAGAATAATGTAGGCATCCGTGAAAACAACAATTGACTGGTGTTTTCCACTTTTGGGTCCCTTTGAAGTGGCTGAGAAAGATAAAACAAATTGCTCTGACATTACCAATCATGACTTGGTTTATCAGCTGCCAGAAGTAAGGGTCAAGTAAAGCTTATTATGGGTGAGGAACAAAAAGGAAACACTAAGGAATCAGTCAGATAAGAGAGATTGGTATCTGAACAGCAAAAAAGCCAGATGTTAGATATAATTTGCTTTTCTTCTTAATCGGTTGCTAAATTGAGGTTTACTTTCAAAATATGTGTAGTTCAATGGGAAATAGCAATAGGATTTGTATTAGAGCTCTAATAAATCTGAAAATGTTTTTTTCTGATGCACATATTTAATCAGTTTTGCTTTTTTATTTATTATCAGTTTACTTTACTTTGAGTTAATCATTTAGAAAGATTCATTACTGACAGAAAATGTTTATCCTCAACAACCTTGTGTGAGCAAGTCAGTGGGACCGAAACTGGGTATTACACCTGATTTTAATTTTCTCCAAACAGAACACATGTGTGGCAGACAACAGGATGGAATAGAATAAAACTTCTACAAGCAAACAAAAACAAAGCGACTATATGTCAAATGAATCTGTAACTTATTACTGAAAAATTCTCGTTTCTTAGCTGATGATTCATGAACTTATTGGGTGACAAAAACGCACAGTATTTCCTGCTTCGTCGGAACTCAGCAATGTTGTTCAAACCACAATCGATGACTTTATTCCAAGTTGCCTAACTGTTTCTAAGGACTTGTTTTGAAACTGAAGATTTATTTTATTAGAGTTAAAACTGAAAGTCTAGATGTTTGTTAATGTAGTCATTTCTCCTGCTTTGTGTCAGGACATTTGTATTTAAAGGCAAATTGTATTTAGAGCCAGTCTGTTTTTTCTTGTTGGTCTCCATTTGATAATTCTTTGCCAACAAGGTGCTGATAATGGAAAATGAGTTAGATATGAAAGAACATTTTAATAACACGTACAACAAATTCAATGTTTTGTTCTTGGGAAATGGCAAAAGGTGTAATTTCTTATTCTTTTGATAATTATCTTAATTATCTTTACTGTGACAAAGCAAGATGTCACAGTACACTGTTCTTCCTTTCTCTGGATAAAGGACTATTTGATCAATATCACTCCTTGACCAAAAAAGTTTGTCTACTACTGGTATTCAGTATACTTTGGTATCCAGCTGCTCTGCTGGTTGAGGGCTGGTGACAGTCTATACTAATTGCATAACCTCATTCGGTTTTAAATCAGATTCACAGCATCATCAGAATATACATTTCTCACAAGGCCTTTGTCATTTGAACTGAATAGGGGTAGGCAGAGTAGACAAGAAAAAGCTATAAAGTTGTAGTGCAGTTATTTCCTGCCATTCAGCAGGGACTTACAGGAAACAACTTCAAGTTTGGACTCCAATGTCTAGAACACTTAATTCTGTTGGCCCTCCCTTGCTCTGCTCTGTCTGCTTGGTGTCTCTTCAGCTGTTGTGCATGCAGCTTCTCCTCCTCCATCAGTCATTGGGAGGCCTTGTCAAACTAAGACTGTTAGTGTTGGTATTGCTCAACCCTTTTGGGTCTTTACCAACCATTATTTCATTATCTTGTGCTTATTTGAAATTTAGTTGTGGTTGTAACACATTTAGGACTGAAGCCCAGAAATCCCTCTTGCAATTGATGCTCTACAGTTATTTCTGGGCATCCCAAGACATTCTCAGGCCAGGAGGGATATTCAGTCCCTCCAGTGGGCTCATGTTCTTCTTCAAAGTTTCCTACCATTGGGGCGCGCATCCAAAGGAATTGTCCAGGGGCAATTGTGATCATATGCCTGAGCCACCCTGGCTTACAGCTTTCAATGTGAAAAGGGAGAAAGTCAACTCCTGGATCTCATAGAGTAATGAGTGTTCTCACTCTATCTTTAAGGTTTTGCCATGCAACAGATGAAGCTAATTTCCCTTGCTTATGTCCAGAATCTTATTCTTTTCATCACAACTCATATCTAGCAACCACAAGTCAGCATCAGAATGTAAAAGAAACATTAAAAACATTATCTTTTTGCCTAAGCTCTCTCTTCATCATGACAGACCAGAGAGGTACACACACTTTATTTAGAACAGGTCCCGTTCCTTTTGCCCATGACTAGAGAACAAGAAATGAATATACCGGAATACCTCTAATTCAAAGACTTATGACTGAACTACATGCTGAAAGACGGAAATAGAATCACATAATGTGCTAAACAACAACAAAAAATCTCTACTACTATGTGAGAGTTTACAGGCAATACTTATTTACATGATTTTACTGTGGTAAAAAGTAAACATTTTGTATATTCTCCAAAATCATGAAAAAAAAAATAAAACTTCAAATCGATTCATGCAATTGGAACCTCAGAGAATCTCTAGGAAAAAGATGTTTGAAGTTTGGGGTGCTGTGGTGGCACAGGAGTTAAGCACAACCCACATATGGAGGCCTTAGTCCTCGCCACATGTCTTCCCCCTTCTCTCATGACCCACTTTCCTATCAATTCACGATCAAATAAAGGCCACTTGAGCCAATAAAACCTTAAAAAATTTAAGTTTGAAATAATGTCTATAACTACTAATGTCATATATTGATTTGATAGCTTGTAACTTTAGAAGGTATAAATCATGGTATTTAACGCATAAATTTAGGTTGTTTTGGGATTAAACCAATAGACCTCACTCTCACATATTCTCATCCATTCTCTATGTCATCCAGTCTTTTCATCACTATTTGCCTCTCTCAGTCATTTACATGTTCTCTATCTAACTCAAAAACAAGGGGTACACATAAGCTTTCTCCTGGTTGCTATGCAGTAGTCTGGTGTCTCTGTGGGAATCTTGGTCAATGGCATGCCCCTATTATGTTGACAGCAGAACAGTGACTCCCTCCATGCATCTTTACTGCTCCTCTGCCAAAACTTGTTACATCTATATTTCTCTGTCAGCATAGGTGTTAAGGTTAAAGGGAAAATAAGGACACAGTGATACAGACAAGAGATTTCATTCACCCTCATTTTATATTAATTTTACACAAGAGGGAAACAATCTTGTCTTACAAACATTCACACACTTTGTTTTACAAAAACAATCAAGTTTATTTGTTTATAGCACATTTCAGCAACAAGTCAGTTCAAAGTGCTTTACATAATAAACCCCCCCAAATCAACAATTGTTCCAGATTTGGGTATCTATCTATCTATCTATCTATCTATCTATCTATCTATCTATCTATCTATCTATCTATCTATCTATCTATCTATCT
>CAEFZY010076508.1:0-15949 GCA_903066815.1 Brachyrhaphis roseni
TGATTTTGCCCTTTGAGGCTGTCACAGCTGGTGGGGAGGGCTGTTTGCTGAGGTGGATGATGTGTGGTTGTTTTAGAACAACAGAAGGACGTGAACATGATTACATAAGGGAATGTTTATTGTATAATTTTGTGACTTCATGATTTTGTGGATTTGTAATTAAAAAAGAGACAGAGTTTGGGGAAGAAGGCGGCGGTCGCTCTTTATTCTTTCACAGAAGTGTTTCATTTTTTTCAGGCTTGCCACTCGGAAGAGAGGAGAAGCAGAGACATCAAAGAAAAAAAAAAGCATCTTTTGTTACAATTGTCTCAACTCAGCTGAGACGTGTAACATATAGAAATGTTTTACTTTCGCAGAAATACAGTTGCATTGCTCAGAGTTGATGAAAAGATGGAAGGAGCTGAATACAGAGCAATCTTGGAAAGAAACCTGTTAGAGGTTGCAAAAAACTGCAGACCGAGGCAGGGTTCACATAAGGACAATGAATATAGTAAGACAGCTATAATGGTTTACTAGTAGATCAATCCCAATTAAATAATTTGTATTTGTAGAAAAAGATATAAAAAATGTGGAAAAGTTCCAAAAAGTATCAATACTTTTTGCAACGCACTGTGATAAAAATCATCAACTAAGGGCCAAAGTAATTTTTTGCCAAAAGTAATTTTGCCTACATCAACTTTTGGCAAAAAAAATTTTCAATGCCAAAATCACTTATTGCAAAAAAAAAAGAAAGAAAAGAAGGTCATTATTTTAGAACGAATTATTTCGTTATAATCACATTGTTATAATCTGACAATGTTATAAGTTATTAACAATATTATAAGTTATTTAACGCTTTTATTCACATGAAAGAGAAATGTTTGGGCGTTTATCTGGCTACTAAATGTATCATTAGCTAGCCAACGTTGCAAAATCTGTTAGCGTCAAAAGATTACCGAGTTTTACTTTCATCTAGAAGCGAGTCGAAGTAAAGCTACAATGTATTTTGAAGTTGATTAAAACAGTTATTTACCTATCTTATCCCGATGTGCTGCAAGTCAAAATAAAACAAATTAACCTTCGAGGGGCACGCTGCTGACTGATATAAATATATTTTACAGCTTCTAAAGCATTTTGCATAATACAACAATGTTGGATCATTGTCTCTACATATACTTTAATTTGAAACCCTCGTCCCCAGCTCTGGCTATAGCTCGCCGTGATCGTATAGTGGTTAGTACTCTGCGTTGTGGCCGCAGCAACCCCGGTTCGAATCCGGGTCACGGCAAGGAGGTTGAAAGTCTTCCGGGCATCGTTTTACAATTGCAAAAATATTATTTTCTGAAGATATCTCGCTACATTTTTATTATTAATGGGAACTATTGTAGAGCAAAGTATTAGTATTTGTGTGTGTCGCCTACTTTGTCTATCCCAGATAACTTAATAAAAATGAACCGTCATTTACATTTTGAAAAAAAACAATGCACACAATTTATTAAATAGCTTTTTCACCTATGGTAGTCTCATGGTGACATTAATTAGGTACAAAATAACGACTATTGATGATGTGTGCTCCTCTACACACATCAGCCAATTTCAATGTACGACCTGCAGGTGGCAGACCAATTCACTTCATTTTCATTCTGTAACACAGAAACATGAATTGCTGAGACACCTGAGGTCAAGGGTTTGGGGGTCAACCTTGTGAGGGTTTATTGCAAACCAGAAAATCAAACTGCTAGTTTGTTTTAAATATATTTCTTTTACGCGTAACTCCTTACAGGGATGTCTTTTTTAAAATAGTTTTGATCCCACACAAAATTATTTATTTATATCTCGACCTAAAAGAGTCTTGGTTCTCTTGGGTGAATGAATCTGGGTAAAATAATACACTAGTGTATGAGTACAGAAAAAACAACAACAACAACAAAAACCCGAATTGTCCTATTTATGATTTGTAAGCCTGTATTGTGGCTATGCAGATAGCTGTGTCAGAGAAGCTGCAGAGTTGGGGAAAAAAACAGTATTGGAAATAATCCTAAAATCCAGACAAAACGCCTCACTCTCCTGTTGGCTCACTTTGACGTCAGTTTGCATTGGGACCCGCCCGCCTTCCGAAGTGGCAGCGGTGAATGGTGGTGAGAGATAATCCTTTGCTCGACCACAGACACACACCATCCCCCGAGCTGCCTCCTGGATCTGGCTCCGGATCTGGATGCGGGCATCCTTTGGATTTTGCGCTTAACAACACGGACCCCCACTGCAAAGAAAACTTAATCGGGACGACAATGGTGGCTGAGTACGCGGCTGCTGGTCGTTTAGGAGACCGGGGAGTGCGCTCGGTGTGACATTCACTTGCACGCTGGTGTGGAGTTTTTATTGTTCTGGTCCCGTAGACGCAGAGGCACAGCGGCGAATCTGTGGAGAAGATGTTGAGCCGATTCATGAGTGGCAGCCTCAGGAATCTGGAGCGGGAATACAGCTGCACTGTCAGGCTGCTGGACGATACGGAATATACGTGCACCATTCAGGTTAGTCACCTGTCGACCGCTCCGCAGAGGACCGAATAGTGCTGCAATTGTGTCTGCTCATGCGAGTGCTTGAACAGAGGATCAGTGCCTGAATGCCACAATGCTGGCGTTAACTCCCACCAAAAACATCCAAAAATAGTGCAGTGTGTTTACAAATCTGCAGTGGAGGGAGGCATTTACCCACTGTTGCTTTAACCATCAATGAGAATTATGTTGTTTTTACCCATTATTTACAAAATAGTTCAAGCTCATATTGCGTGGAGAAGACGCATTATAATTTCTTAAATCCTGACGCAAGATTTTCAGTCTTGATCTAGATCGTATCCCTGTAGCTGTTGCTGTATGCTTTGGGTCGTTGTCTTCCGGTCCAAGTTTTTTGCATACTGTGAAAGGTTCCCTTGCAGGATTGTCCTGTATTTATCTCCAGCTGTGTTTCCATGAACTCTGACTGGTTTCTCTGCTGACAAAAATGATCCCTCAGCATGATGCTTCCACTGCCATGTGTGATCTGAATGATGAATAGACAGCCACACCATATTGTTTTTCAGAAGGTTAGAAAGTTTGGTTTTGGTCATGTGTGACCAGAGTCAAGTATTCTTCTCCATGTTTGTACTGTGCCCTTCATAAATTTGTTTTATGGTTCCTAAAAACCAACTGCCTTAAGATGGTTGTTGGTATGTAATGAAAGCACACAATTCCTTTGTGCTTTAATTACATACGGGAATGAAAGCACACGTTCCTAAAGGTTTTAAAGGTATTTATTTAAATGGTGTGTCTCCCATTTTATGTCAGTTTATTTGCCACTAGTTTTCGCTTGTTCATTCAGTTTTCCATGCAGTTTTCCATTAGTTACACACGTTAAGTACACACAAGCAATCCCATGAAATAACTCTGAAGTTGCGTTATCGAAGTGTAACTGTCACATTTATTTATTAATTTTTTTAATAAGACCAAGTAGAAAAACTAAATTTTCTCAGAGAAAACATGCCGCTTTGAAACTTAAAACAAGCCAGCACTCTTGCAAAATGCTTCCCTGAGCCATTTGTCTCTGACAGCCTTGCTTTGATAACTGTGCAGGTTCTGTGTTCATGCCGATTAGACAAAAAAGCAGATGAGAGGAGCTGTCACTTCAATTTCTAGTGAAAACGATTCAGTTTGTTGATCCTTTTTAGTTGTAAGAAATGGGAAAAGCCATCCTTAGAGACGCTTTGCACATCACAAATAGATCTTTGCACCTGTCAAACAATGAAACGCTGATATTAATAAGTCTTGCCACTGCAATATTGTCAACAGGTTATACTGTAATGCTCCTCTTCTCCCCAATAAGCCACGGTGAAACCGACACAAAATTTACTGTAGTGCTGCGGGAGTGCGCCTAGGTTGTAAACAGACCTGTATTTGTGCTTAGAGAGCTGAGCAAGTGATGGAGCTGGGCCAGATGGACTGTGATACCAGCAGGTGTGCTGTTTGCAGCAGAGTCAGGTAGCTGACGTCAGTGGAGTGGATGGAGGGCAGCATGGAGCGGAGTGAAACAGGAGAATCATCCGGCTCTGCCGTGACTGTCTGACATCCTGATTATCTTTCCGTCAAAACCCCGTCCTGTAAGGGAGCAAGATAATCCACCTGACTGGCCACATTACTTATGTGTGTTCCACATTTAGTTGCTTCCCTCCAGGTTTTATGGCCTGCCTGGGGAAAAAATAAAAAAATAAATGCTGGATATCAGGACACTGAGACTGGGGAATGCAAAGTAAGAGGCGGGTCATAGATTCTCAAAGCCACACTTTATTCTCTCTCTCTGTGTTCCAGTCTCTTTCTGTCCTGCTTCTGTATTTGTCCTATCCCATTTTCAGAGTGCAGTGAGCTTATTTCCAGTAGACACTTGATTCCATCACACTCTGACTCTCAACCAAAACTTTTTTAATGGCTCCATTTTCATATTTGCCCCTGGCTTAGTTCATCATCCTACCATTGTCTTGCCTTGAATTTCCTACCTTGTAATATTTTTAGTTACTTCCTAATGCCTGTCCCTGTGTCTCCTGCATATTACAACCACCTTCAATAGAATTTGTAAGTACAAAATTAGACTCAGCAGGACACAGGAGCTTTTTTACCAGTTGGCCAGAAAATGCACCCATCTTTTTAGTGCACTCTCAGCTATGATGGATGAACCTTAGTTTTACATTAATAAATTATAGAGATTTCCAATATGCTGAGGGTAGAAAAAGTGAGCACTTATAATTACTTAAGGCACTACAAGTAGATTCACCCAAGCTGCAGGTTAAATGAAGAGCCTCCTGCCTTCTTTGCTTTGTGATTTCAGTCGATCTGCAGAGCAGAATCAACTGTTTAGCAGTTTCCTAATGACTGGAATATACAAAGTAAAAATGCTGAATACATATTCAACAACCTTATTCTTTTTCTTTATCACACCCCCAAGGCACTCTGCATATTTAATGGGTTTTGGACTTTCATTTAGAATTGTTTTTATCACAGTACCATTAATCATTTTTCAGGTTTTTATTTTGCTACACAAGGCTAGATAAGATTTGTTATTATTAATAAATATCGTCATTATGATATCACATGCGATCACTTGAATTTTCTGCACTGCTTTTTTCCCTGCTGTGCTTCTTAAACTCTTTATAAGCTTTGGTATGAATGTTATGATCTGCCAGGTGTTGGCACTGACAGCAGAGAGACTTCCTTCAATAGTTTGAATATCTTATTGACATCCTAAGTGTGAAGTTGTGATACTTGGGGTATGTTAGTAAACAATTATTGCATGTCAGATGTAGTTTTTTTTCACATATCCATACATGAGAAAAAGTGGGACATTTTGTAAAACATTGTGCTAAAAAAATGCCTGATCATTTTGCCTCCATTGTCGAATCTAAACACATTAGATATTCCATTACATTTATGATAGCAAAAGTTGTTTAGATGTGATTTCATTGTCTCATATGCTGGACAACAGTGGTGGAAGTCCATCTGGTTCAGACTCAGCTCTGTCTGTCTCAGTCAATGTGTCCTTGAGCAAAACACTTCAATCTGTCCAACTCTTCTGCCTTGTCAGCCACTTTAGGCATTTGGGTGAGTTAGTCTTCATCAGTACAGAGAGAGTGTCTGCACAGCGTATCAAGATATTAAATAATGTTATTACTCTCATTCCGAAGAGATTTTCATAACAGTTTTGTAAAATTTTCTAACAATGGTGTCTACATGTTTTTTTTTGTTGTGTCTTTAAGTTTCAACAATTACGATCAAATATTCATAGGTGGATTTCTTGGAAAATATTACAGTATTAATTGACAGAGAATTAATACTGTCTATCTATCTAGACTGATAGATTCAATCAATAGATAGATAATCAATCTATCTAGACTGATAGATTCTTACATATCCAGATGACAGTAACCCTCACTCCCTGTGTCCAGTTATACAATTGTCTTTCTCAGATGAAAATTGTAGTAAAGAACTTAATGAGAAAGATTGAAAGTAATAATATACACAACTAATTCTACTCTGTGTTTTTTTTTCTGGTTGTATAATAAGCAGTTCTTTTCAGTAAATCTTGCTTTAGTGTGCTAATTCTGCTTATGCCACTTATTTTACCTCGACAAAAAATGGGGAGAAGATGAAAGAATAGGGCTTTCTACGTTAGTGCCTTGAATAAAGAAAACCTTTGAACATTATCTGGAGCTGTGCTGACATCTTGAGTGGAGCCCATTGGGGGATGGGACACTGTGTATTGAGGGGTGCTTCACTTTGAAGCAGGATGCCAGTGCCTCAGCTGTTGCTCCGGTGACTGTGCAGTTACGCTGAGAAATTGTGGGATCACTCAGTGGTCAGGACCTCTTATAAAACTACTGGCAAGCACTGGTGTCTTCCATACTGGAATGAGAGGACACTGTTACAAGTGGTCATCTGTCCACATCAGCTCAGACATTCCTGAAACTGCCCCACTGTTCCCATTAAACAACTCATTCTTACAACTTTAGATAACATAAATTCCTGGCAGTATTTTTGACACTTGGCAGTTATTTGGACTGTCTACAGTTTCATGTGAAAATAAAGATGTATTCGGATTACATTGGAAACATTCAGTGCCAACATATCTCTTATCTACTTCTAGTTCTCTTTATTGGAAGAAGAGTGTGAAGAATAAAATTAAAAGCAACTGAAGCTAATTTAGATATCATAGTTTTATAATCTGTGGATTTTTTTTTTTTGATGAAACTGTTGTGTTTTACTTTGTGTTGCATTGATTTCCTTAAAGTCTGATGATTTTCGTTTATTTTATCCCATAGATCAGTTTAAATAAAAGTACATTTGAAAATGTTAATGGGATAAGAAACAGAAGCAAAGGGGAAATGAAGTGTGTCCTGATAAAATATATTCTGATGATATGTCTTCGACTTATCCTCTAAAAAATTACTTGTTTAATTGATACAACTACCTATATGATTCTGAATCTAACCAGTTTTTAGTTTTGATCTGTTTAAAAGCAAGATAGTTCCAATCAAAATCTCAAATTAGAAGGTTCAGGATAATAGTCTCCAAACATGTGATGGAGTCCGTCTTGCCTATGTCTTAAATTTGCTTTCATGCACACTTTTGAATCTTAAACTGGAAACCAAAGTTGAAGGAGGACATGCACAGAAGCTGCATGTGCTACATGTTCCTCTGTGTCTTCTGGACACAAATATATCAGTGACAAAAATATAATATTTAAACTTAGCCTGTCTAAAATGGCAGAATAGAAATGTTTGTTTATGTGTATTCCTCATAGTGGCCGATTATGTCTGAATGTTTTATGAAATAGACTCTCAGGGGAATGTCACGTCTCTTTACCAGCATCTGTGCTGAACAGCTGATTGGCTGAAACCTGTGAAGCATGATTTGTGGTAATTAAGGATTACTTCAATTTGTATCTAAATGGCAGCTCCTGTCTGAAAAATCCAGACTCCTTCATTGGGATTTGATGTGAGGGATGACTTTTGCCAGTCGCACTTTGCCGGTTATTAGTTGTTGGTGACAGGAATGCTGGACCATGGTGTTGCCAGTGCCTTTGGACGCAGTCTTTAATAGAACTTTCCTGTGTTTAACTGCGGCCTCTCACATAGTGTTGCTGTACAGCAGAGTATTTCATGGAAATTAAGCTCTGCATGACCTGCACTGGCTCATTGGGATTTATGACTGTGCATATCTGAAGACACAATGTCAAAGGACTTTTGGTGTACACTTACAGAAATGAGACATGACCTTAGAATCCACAACTCTTTATGATATTTAGATCAGACTATAGTGCAGACCCTGCTCAGGTCCCTCTGACCAAAGGGCCCTCTTGTATTCCCCAGTGTGTCTTGTGTTTGGATGAAGGGGTGAATGTGCGTGTGTGGGCAGCATGGAGGCAGTCTGTCAGCATGTCGAAATCAGTCTGCTGAGCCCTCCATTGTCCTTTCTGAGATGTATTGTGTGACAAAGAGAAACAAAGTAGAGCCTGAGGTTATTATGCTGTACCTGAAAGCATGATTATTAAAAACCCTACCAGAGCAATAAATCTGTGCTGTGACCATGCTACTAATTAGAAAGGTGGAAAAGAGCAGAGGCACGATGATAATCCCGTTCCTCTCACACTGTAAGTTTTTTCTTTTTTTTTTTTACAAAAAGGACCAAGCCTGGAGCAATAGTATCACAAACAGATTGCACAGCTTGTTGGTTGCATTTACATACTGCAGCAGCCTTGCAAATGAGTTGGCACAACTCAGTGGAACTCCACATTTAGGTTACTGGGGAAAACCAGTTTGGAAATTTCTTAAAGTAAAGAGCAAAAAAACTTTAAGGTTAAGTTTATGAATAATAATGGGTGTTAGTAACTCCTGTCCTAATGTACAGGAGTGATATAAATGGCTCAGAGATAATCAGATACCAGATTATTATCTCTGGTATCTTTGGAAGTGTATAGCTTGCAATCAAACAGAATGTTAATGGTTATATCCAAGAGATTTTAATCAGTATTTTTTGGAGTAAATAACATCCTAAGTTGATTTTTAGGTTGTGTTCAGTCAGATTATTTTGTGCACATATTTTTTGCATAAATGCTGCCCTGGAAATGCATGTCCTTCTATGGCCAACACCCAACAGCTCACACTTAACCAGGCACATATTCACACCATACTCACACCATCCTGCAAAGAAAAAAAAAAACACAAGAATTTATTATGTTACTTATAATTAATGTCAATAACCCACAATTTGCTATTGAGATTGATAAATTGAAATATTGAAAAAAAGAAATACAAATTTACAAAAATACAAAACGTAAAAATAAAGTTTGGAAACATTTGTTTAAATGGATTTATGATATAATGAGAATCTGGGTTTGTGAGATTGGTGGGGGTCAAAAGAGACTGACAAAAGAGACTGAGAAGAGCAGTAAACAATCTGGATTTTCTCATGACATGGGTGTGATATTCATAATGACGTTTTCTAGCACCATGCTGAACTTAAGACAGACTGTGATATGGATTTATCTAGTCTCATGCATTTTTAAAAAATCAGGACTTGTTTAGATCTGTTGATGCTCATATTTGAAGTTTTAAAATTGAATAATCTGTTATCTTCTTGTAAACACATATGTACTGGTGCTGCCTCAAATAGCTACATTAATGTCCTACAAGGCGTATAAACAGAGCAGAGGACTTACTTTCCCCTGCAATGTATCTTGGATCATGTTTTCTGTTCAAACTTGACTTTGAATTAATGAAGTGCACAGGCTGTACTGCAGGTGGAGGCATGGTGGGACAAACTGCTTTGAATGGATCCATCATCAATATATTTGCTTGGTGATTGTTCTCTGGTGGCTGATGGATATTTTATAAATCTAACTTAACTAGTCTGCTCTGGACCTCTTTATAAACCGCCTTTACACATTTTTTAAAATCTAAAAACCTATACAGTGTTCTCACACACAGAATGCTATAGTGTGAATCATATTTGTTCCAGTTAAATTATAGTTTGCAATAAAGTATGCAAAACTGATTTTGGCACTTTATTTTACTGAGTGGTTTTTAAAGAAAAGTTTGCCACTAAGCTGACCAAATTTTACAGAACTGTTTTCACTTCTTCCTTCTAAGCTTACCCATCATCACCCTGCTGCTGTTTTTCCATGGGCCTTGGAGCTTTCACTCATTCTCTCTCGTTCTCTCTCTCTCTCTCTCTCTTGTTTGAGGGACTCCAGCCTTTGTCTTTCTCTAAACTTCAGGTCCGTGTGCCTCCGCAGACTAATGAGGAAACACAGGAAACAGTTCGTAGTACACTTAAATAAAAACAGCAGTGATGTACTTTGTCTAACGTTGCATAAGAACAGTCGGAAGTGCTGGTGAGCTGAAGTGCAGCAGATTTATTAATGCATAAGGTTAACATAGTGCAGCTCTGCTCTTAATTTCTAAGTTAATACTTTTTCATGGAAAAATATTTTTCTCGACCAATATGGTAGTTGTTTCTTAATCCTTGGGCATACTCTACAGTGCCACTAAAGTTCCTTTGTGATGGAAATGAACACTAACATGGGTGTAAACCAGCCCATAGGCCAGGTGCCGAGCTAACATCAGATGGGTTTTGACAGCCGTGACAGGCTTCTCATGGCCAAGCAGCTCCAGACGTTTGAAAAAGAGAGCAACTGCGGTAATGCCCTCAAGTTTAAAGTATCATAAAAGAACATAAGAGCCTTTTTTCCTGATGTCCTCCTGCCTTGTCCTACTTTCATCCCTGCCATGATCTACTCCATGGGCCACTCCTTTTGTCTCTGCCTCTACCGTGAAGTTCATAGCTCAGCTGCACACAGTCTCACTACAGGATAAAAAAAAAAAAAAAAAACTAATTGGTGCCATTTCTCTCTTCCTTTTTGCATCTTCACCTTTGTTGCTCATATTGCTTTTGTCACCTCAGGCAACTAACTTGTCTGTGTTGATTTTTGCCTCTGCATCTGTGAATACACATTATTGTTTTTGTGCTGGCCAGGACCTTATATATTATTAGATTATTTGAATTGTGTTGTGCATTTTATCAAGACTTTCATCTGTATTTCATCAAGGTGTGTGGTTCTGTATAAGTAAATATAGTTAGTTTGCAATTTAATTTCTTAATAATTTATTTGTCTTTAATTTAAAAGACAAGATATGACTAATTTCTAAATAATCTGATTTCAGTAAAGACTTTGTGATGGTATAGTATCCTATAAAATACGCAGTATTTCAAGTAGAGACAAAAAGAAAATCAGAATTAATTAATTAACAATGTACAGTGTATTTTATGCTGTTCTGCTCATTGCAGATGAATGAAGATACCATAGTTTCTTGATAACAACAGTTATCCAAAGATTTCTGAGCATGTTTTTGAGAAACTTGAGAAGTTCGTGTGTTGTCTGCTCAATGATGTTGGGCCCCTTGGCGAGGCAATTAACCTCAAGTTTCCTATTGATCTGCACGTCTGTGTATGAATGTGTTTGTGAGTGCTATTGGGTGAGTGTGGCTCTAGTGTTAAGCGCTTTGAGTAGTCATTACAACTTGAAAAGCGCTATATAAAATTCAGTCCATTTACTTACTACCACTGCAACTTACTAAAGAGGATATAACAATGCATTTATTATCAAAGTTAACAATAAGTTACTTGAAATGAAGACCATTAGTCAGTACAGTGTAGAAATAGAGTACAGGCATTGAACGATGTACAGAAACAGATAGGACTAGGTGGGACAGGACATGCCCTCTGAAGAGCTGGATGTTCAAGAGTTTCCTAAAGGAGCAGTATTCAGGAAGTAATCAATCACACCTCTGTTAAGCATTTCACTGAATACTAGCTCATTTGATGAGTTCAGCAGATGTGCAGTTCCACCAGCAGTTTGCTAATTGCTGCTGGCGCTTGTTTGAAGGAGCTGAATCGGAGAGCCCTCGGGGAGGGGAGCTCTGTGAGGTATGTTTTTAATGAGAGAATGACATTATAACATATTGTAAAGCTCAAAAAAGTCGATTCTACATAATACTACCCCTTGGAAGATTGCAGTTATGCTTGGTAGGTCATTCCACCATTGTTCAATAACATATGGAAAGAGTCTGGATGGACTCGAGCATAGGCACCCCGACTCGACAATCTCTTAATGACAGCATCACAATCACGGTCACATTCCCAAACAAATGCCACACGGCCAGCCTCCTCTCATCCTCCTGCTGACACACACGCGCACTCACGCACACGCACAAAAGTAAAAAGGATGGAAATAAACATCAGTTCTTAATATCGGGTCGCTTTTACTTATGGCACTTGTGCTGATATGTTAAATAATCACTTATACCAATGTCAATGCATACATAGTGCATCCCTAATCTAAAGTGTCAGTATTTGGGAGAATGTTCTTTAAAGAGGCGTGATCTGCAACAACAACAAAGGTTTCTGATATTGTTCCGTACCTTAAAAAAAGAAGGAGTTCATTAGGAAACCCCCTCTGCTGTCTCATCAATAAGTGTGCAACTCTTAAGATTCAGTCACCTTCTTACTGATGAAGAGAGCCTCTTGAGCTGAACAGAGGAGCTCTGTTCACGTCTATTTCACTCCTTCCCTTATTAGCCATCTATCACGTCTGCAAGAGAGAACGTGAACGTGGTTGGTGCCTTTTAGGTATTCATTGGCAAACAGTCAAATCATCTGGAATTTAGAAAGACATAGAGTTTTTTTTTTTTCATTTTGGTAATGATGTGTGGTGGTGTATCATTATGTCAAAATGACATATACTGATTCTGATTTTTGTTACTTACAGTTACAGCTTGACAAAATAGTTATAGAAAGTTACGTTCATCCAAGTCTCATCTGCCACCCACTGACCACAGACAGAGAAACACTTTCCTCAATGGGAAGTTAGACAGGTTTCCTTATTAAAAGCGTCGTTTTTATGTTAGCACTATCTGTGTGCATTATGCTAATTAATAGTTGCTCCATCTTAGCATAAAAAACAAACAAAGAAAAAGCCTGGGCATCTCCCATCACTCTACATGCGTCTGTGTTGGCAGATTACACTAACAGCTATTCATGCAAGCAATCAGTCTTCCTTCCCTTTGTGTGTGTATATGTGTGTCAGCGCAGCAGTCACAAGAGATGCATGTCTCCAGAGGAGGAGATAGATGAACACACACAAAGTAGACAAAGAGACAGGCTGCACACAAACACACAACAAGCTGGAGACACAAAGGAAGCTGTCCACTGCAGGTTCCTGCTCCAATCAGCAAATGTGCTCTGATTAAAAGCAGTAACAATAGTGCGACGTTTTTAGACTGTCTTACACTACTATGGCTGTAGACTGTTTTCTTGTTAGGATTTTTATTTATTGAATGCATTAAATGAAGGAAAAGGTTTGTAGTATAAATAACGTTATTTTATAGTTATTTAGCTCACAGACCATATATTTCTCAATCCCTTTGCAGGACCTTATGGTTGTTATCAGATTTCTTTCTCTGTTGAATGAATTTCTACTGTTGTTAAAATGTATTTTCCAAAAGAAATATAAGCATTTTTATTCAAGCTGTGTTATGTATTGTTGTAGTATTATCCGGATTTAAAATTCACTAAAATATATATGCAGATTTTGGTGATTTGCTTATTAATTTTAAAAATATATATCTGCTGTGCAATGTGAGCATTGCTCTGACAAAAAATAAGCAACAAATGTCAAACCTCTTTCTTTAAAAAAAAAAAAAAAATCATGATTTTTGTATGTTTTGTTTCTAAAAAATGATTTCACTTACAGAGAAGCTAATGAGCAATGAAAATGTCAAGCTTTAGAATTTTTAAATTATGTTGTTCGTCAGCTTTACGAACAGTGCAAATCTTATCTTACTTCTCATCCCTTGTCCAAATTACTCTTCATGTTTCAATTTGTTCCCATCAGTTCTTAATTAGTCTGGGACACAGTGGCTGTCACAGCATATGTTCCTGGTGTCCTCATCTTTCTGCCACTACAGTGCCTAAAAATCAAAGAAAACAATCCTAATCACTTTTGTTTCATTAGGTTGTGTGTCCAGATACACTAGGCAATAAGTCTGTTTTTGCCTCTCTTTCCTTTCTTTTCCTGTCTCCAAAAATTGTCTGCTCATTTTAGCAAATTCAGTAATGAGAATCACAAATTTCCCATCTATGTGCAGTAATATATATAGCTATTATAAGAAACTGGACTCAAGTCTAGTGCAAGGAGTCAAAAAAAGCTACCACTTTAAGGAAATTGGGTTTTTAGGCCAAATTCTGACTCGAGTTTCAGATTGAACAGTTGTGTGTTTGATCCTCAGGCTTCATGTTTCTCAGGGGCTGTCTTAATTTCTTTTTGAGCTCACTGTTATGCAAGCAAGGAAATCAGCATTTTTATTAACTCATATTTTCCACTAAATGAGCTCTCACAACCCTTTGATTCTATCAAAAAAATAAATAAATAAAAGAAGTTGATTATGTTTTTTTTTTTACTTGTATTGTTAACATCATACATACATTAGGGATTTCTTCCTTTCATTTCTGTCCAAATGAATCATTTAATGTCTGTATTTATCTATTTGATGTCTGTCAAAGGGCAGCACAGGGGAGATGATCATTTGACAAACATATTGAAGAAGATGCTTTAATGTAGTCCTATTTACTGCTTGTGAATAAATGTACTGATCTGTAGTTTTTTTGTTTTTAATAGAATTAAATAAAACCCAGATAAACACTACTTCAGGTGTAAGCAAGGTTTTAATTATGAAAATGGCCAACAGTGTGTTTTCAATAAACTCTGGACTCAAATTTTGAAAACATCACAAGGTCAAAACTTTAAATATATTTTTTTAAAAGTCCTTTTAATAAGATAGCCTCAGAATGAGTAGATATCTCTTTCTAGCTTTTAGTGTTTATGTTGCACATTCATAAGCCATTTTATGGAAGAAGGGCGCATTTCATCTTGGCCAATTAGCAGAAGGAGTTGAGTTTCTGCGCTGTTTTAGAATTGCAGTTTGCCTGCGTTGTCGCTTGGAAATGGCAGCAGAGGAAGTGAACACAGTTTCCAGTGAGCTTCATATCATAGCTTTCTTGTATGTCAGGTCCAAACATTAGCAATAGGGTAAAATCGTATCCAAACAAATCAGCAACAAATAATCTCTGAATAGCCGAGGGTTCAGACCATGTGTATCAAAGCAGAGAACGAGGTGTAGGTTTATACCAGGCTAGTATTACATCTGTGATATTGGAAGTTTTCAAAATGTAGTAGAAAAACAAAAAACAACAAATATTGTAGACAGTAAAAGCTGCTTTTAGGGGCAGCAGTGTCTTTGTTTTGGCTCAGTGCATAGACAGAAATGTACCATATGGCAGCTGAATTACAGTCTGGAGGGGATTATTTCACCAGAGGCGCTCCTCTCTTTATTAATGGTGTTCATGGAGCTCGCCGCTGCCCCGAAGGGGGGGTGACAGGTGCTCCTGATGGTAATAAAGGATTGTTTACACTGCAGCTCAAAATGTCATTCTTACAGTTCTGCTTGAAACATCTGACAGATTTTTTTTGCTGCAGGCTTCTTTGGTTGGAGAGGCTATCTAATCAGATCTGTTCTGAAATTTATGTTAAAAAGGTGGACCTAAAAAAACCCTTACATTTCCCTTTGATTTCAAAGTTACTGAGATAAACAAGAATATACAGCTTTATATACACCTGAAAAAGAAACAGGATGATATCATTATGTTTATACTGATTATGTGCCAACAGGTATTTATATGGTATTGGTTCATGTAATACAGGAAAATCCAAATGCAATTAAGTAAGAATCAGCACAATCAATACTGATACCAGGAGGTAAACCATGGGGAAAACTGATGATGATGATGTGGTCAGGGTTGTGGTGAGCTTAGCTATTTTTAGCAGCAGTCATTTCTCATTGCAGGTGCAGAGAGGGAGAATCTACAGAGGTCTACTAACCTCTACATGCATGAGAGATAATTAATCATAAACATATTTATGGTCATCGGTGTCTGTGAAGGCTGGTTCTATTGGAATGTTTACATCGTTATGCATTTCTATTGTCCTTGAGATGTGAAGAGTCTTAACAGCTGTAGTAGAATCTTTGTCTGTGAAAGAAATACCAGTACATACATAAATTTAGTGACAACAGAATTTATAACTATGTAAAGTTTTATTTAAGATGCTGGAGAAATTCATAAATCACAAATTCTGATAAATAATGGAGGCCCCTCATATTGCTTGAAAGACTACCTTAATTTCCGGACTATAAGCCGCGACTTTTGTCACACGCTTTCAACCCTGCGGCTTATACAAAGATGCGGCTTATTTATGCATTTTTTTTCTAATGGCCACCAGGGGCGCTCAAGCAGAAAAGGTAAGAGTGAGACAGGTGGAATATATGTGTAGAGGA
>CAEFZY010076514.1:0-29867 GCA_903066815.1 Brachyrhaphis roseni
TCAGCCTCTTTTGGTGGGGGAGGGGGGCGGAGGGAAAAGAAAAACACAAAGGGTTCCCCCCCCCCGCGCGTGAAAAAAACCCCCCCCCCCCCCCCCCCCCCTCCCCTCCCTTTTTTTATTTGTACAAACGCGGATGGTTTGGAAGTCAAGCCCAAAAACGTCCTTTCACTGCTGACGGAGCAGCGCCGGACGGTGCAGAGGACGGTAGATATCGCACCACAAGCATTCCTCCTTTGAATTCCCTTCAGGGACTCTCTGTTTTATTTTCTGTTCATGTAAAAGTGCAGTCAGCACTAAAGCTCTCTGAGAGAAAACCTTCACTCGACTCCCCGTACCATCCTCCTGCTTCCAACGCAGCGTCATGGTGACCGTCTCCCAGTCAACAGGTAGGTGTTTTCAAGCCTCCCCTTCTACCTGTTTTGTTGCATCCTGCTGCGGCGATAGTTTTAATAATGCACTAATCCTACGATTTTCCAGCTGTGAAAAAAGAAAATAAAAAACTGAAACGACACATGTGAGATGAAGCTGTTGCCATGGCAATGCAAATCTGGCTGGAGTTACTGAAAGCGACTGAGTAATGAGGACGGTTCACCGGGAGCTCGCTCTGGTTGTTTCTTCTAGCTGTTACAGTGCCTCGCAAAAACATTGAATCAATCGAACTTTATTCACATGAGAAAGTGTTTCACCGAGGTTCAAAACAACCACAACTGGAATATGATGTGACAAACCAAAACAAAGGAAATCAAAGCAGTGAAGTTTGAACGAAGGTCTGAGACGTTTAGGTTGCAGTGAGAAAGGCCCCCCCTGACCCCCTACATTCACAGTGTGCAGAACTTTGGGTATGCCTTTAACAGTCTTTACAAAAATAACCCGAGGTCAATTAGATTTAGGTAAGAACTTTGAGTAGGCCATTCCAACACATAATATGGTTAAGTCTTAATATCTTGACCATTTCATTTCACCTCTGGGTTTGTTTTTCCATCATCGGTCCCACACAAAAAAAAGAAAAGCATCCCCACAGCATGGTGCAGCCACCACCATGCTTCCTTCTGGGAATGCTTTGTTTGGGGTTATGTGCAATATCAGCTTTTGACTACATATAGAAAAACAACACTAACTACTTTTGCAAGACACTGCAAAAGTATCTACACCTATGATAATATTTTACAGCATATTGCCGTGAACTGTGCTCCTGTTTTATTTCATTTTATTTTATTTTATTTTCTGTGTCATGTACATAATTTGTGTGGATGCGTTAGCCCTGTTACATTTGATGCGTCGTCTCGAGACTCTGCCAGGATGAGGCTTTATTTCCCACCAACATGTCTGCCGTGTCTCCCACATGGCGGTTGGCAAAATGCAGACAAGACTTCTTGTGGGATTTTCTTTTCAGCGCCACTCCATAAAACTTTGGGAAAATAAAAATAAAACTCCCTTCAACCATTTTTTTTCTTGTCCCCGTCCCAGCATGATCACCCACATGTTTGCTCCGTTGCTACATGGCTTGTAGCTTTCTACTCGCCGTCTTAAAACGTTTGTTCACGAAGCCCTGATTTGTCGAGTTCAAGTTAGTTTTTTTTCTAGTTGACAGAGTCACTATCACCTGCTTTTCTTAACCATGTAGAGTTTTGCTTCCATGCCACAATCCTGCACAGTTCCTCTGTTTGTCTGTCACATTAAAGTCCCAATAAAAACCATCGCAGTTTGTGGTTGTAAAAGTGTGGAGAAAGATCTTGGGTATGGAAACTTTTTGCGAAGCAACCGGAAAGCAGAGCGAGCCGAGCGTTTCAGACAGTCACGTGTTTTATACCTGCTTTCGGCCGAGATGTAAGCCTGAGGGAATTGAAAACACAGCATTATACCAGCAGGATTATGGCTGACTGAGCAGGGCTCCAAGCAGATAATCATGGTGGAGGGGTGAGGGGTGGGATGATGCAGCAGATTTCCTCTGTGGATGCTTTTTGTATAACAAAAAGAAAGGAAAAAAAACAGGGTTTCTCTTAAAATGCTGCAACTGCATTTTACAAGTACAGAATAATGGCTGGAAAAACTATCGGTGGTCTTGATATCTGCTTAGAGATCTAAATCTGATTTAATATCAACACCTTCCTAAAATAATGTGCTTTTTTTCCATCTTTTAGAAAGAAAGAAGTTGAGATTTTTCCAAAATGACGTTTTACAAAAAAAAAAAGTGACTAAGGTGGTGATATGTTAGAAACTCAAGCTTCATGTCGTCGACTGAAGTCAGTACCTCTGAAATCATGTTGATTAAAGTGACACTGTAATGTAAGTTAAAAACATGTGGGTCAAAGGTCATCTGAAAAAGTGAAAACGACAATACGATCCTACAGTGACGTGCCAATAAGGTAGCCAACAGTTCCAAAAGATCTGATTTTGTCCCCCAATGTTCCTAAAAGGCGATAAAACTGAAAACTCCTACTCCCTCTGGGACTTAAAAGCATCACCAGCAAAAGTGCCTAAGGATTTATACTTTCGTGCAGAAGTGAATATAATCGTATGATTGTTCATTTCTAATTGACTTACATGAAGCAAACTGCTTACTTGTTTCTTTTTACTGTCTTATGTTTCTTTAGCTTGACGATAAAAAGAAATGCAAAACAAACAAAAGAATTTAAAATCTGTTCAGAAAAAAATTTGCAATAGCAAGTCAGACTTTAAAGAAACCACATGACTGTAACTCGTCTGTTGACAAATCCTTTCTTTTGCATCCAGTCTAAAAGTCTTCATTTGTTTACAAATGGAAGCTGAAGTAAATTTGTTTTGGCTAAATTAGCATGAAGAACTTTTGTGCATGTTGTTTCTCCTTTATTTATTTTTTTTTTGTTTTGGCCTTTGAGATGAATCAAAACATCCAGCAAGTTGCCGTTAAGTAATGAAAAGATCTAGCCAAACTTTTCTCTTGTCATCTGTTAAATATCCTTTTCCTGTCTTGGACGTGTGAATATTAATGAGAGGTTTTGGTTGTTTCTATAATCATAGATGGTCAGCAGACTAAATGTGAGGTACTGTATACTTAGTGCTCTCAAGCAATGAGGCCAATCAAGAGAAGATTTGAGATCTTCAATGACCAACATGTTGCTGAAGCTTTATCCGTATATTTGGACTGTGTTGTGATGCAGGTGGACCGTAGCAAAAACCAGATTAATAAATGACACACATCTGAACACTCACAATACTAAAAACCTGCCCCATATTGAAAGACGTAGAGTGGTCGGTTTTGTTAAAGTAAGCCGCTATGCAGACGACACTCAGCTCTATTTCCCAGTAAACCGGGCGGTTTTGCCGCACCGCTGTGCTTGTTTGGCTACATGAATGAACTAAAGAAACTTAAACTTCAAAGATGTTCATTTCTGAACCTCCCAAACCCACAGTTTATGTCTACTATCAGACAAATTTAGAAATTCACGTTAGAAAATGCAACAGCTAGCTACTCTATCAACTCAAAGTCCTGATCAAGGCCAAGCATGTTTGTATTTTGATTTTATTTGGTCTTATTGTTTTTCCACATTGATATGCTTATTTTATTCTAACATATATGGTCTTTGAACATGTATTATGTAGTGCTATATTAAAATTACTTTGACTGATTTCATCCCTCATCTTTTTTTATTCGCTGCAGGTCCCAGAGATGATTGAGAGCAGATGACTGAACCGAGCCTGAGCTTTCTGCACAACAAGCACTTCTCCTCTGTGAAATGTACCTTTAGGAAAGCTGTTTATACTCAATTTTTTTTCATCCGCAATTATCGTCATTGTCAATCGGCTGTTGAGAGAAGCAGCTGCCTTTCTGCATCAACAAATCAAATGTGCGCGGTTCAAAAACAGCTTTATTCATACCAAGCGTGCTGATCAATCTGTTTCAGTCTTTTTGTCCTTCCAACCTTCTTATCTTAAATGCTGGCCTTTTCCCCAGGTTTTCTGGTTATTTAATGTTTTTTTTTTCTTTTCTCTCTCTTTAAACTGCTGTTGTATCAGAAAAGGTTTGAGATGTAGCAATAACGAAACGGTCAAGGGCGACAGCGGATGCGTCCGTGAGACGGCTGTTCTCGTACGTGCAAACAAAACCGGACAAATAAAAAGATCTTCAAGGTGGAATTGAGTTATCTGTCCTGTCTACTTCATTTCTCTGTGATATCATGTGATTTTGCAATAAAACGTTTCAAGTACTTGTCCGCAAGTCCTGTTGGCGTGCTGAAACTGTTGTAGTGAAGTAGTGAAACTGTGAGCTGAAGAGAAACGTGTACTCAATGCGACAAAAAAGCATCAGGTATGAGAGGGAAAAATATATTTTCATTGTTTATTTGTGATGGTTTGGTGCACAATTTAACTGATTTCATCTTTCCATACCAAACAAAATCTGCCTTTATGTGAGCAACAAATCGTTTAAGCAACTTTAATTTGAGGAAAACCATTCCAACCGAACAAACAAGCGACTTGTTTGTCCAACCGGAGGTGGGAGAACCGAAGCTCTTCGTGTTCATGGGTAAACTTTTGCTGTAAATTTGTTGTCTAGAAAGTTAGCGACTCCACTTTTTTAAAACAGAGCAAAAGAGGGAACGTTCTTCCTCTGAAAGGCCCAGCGTATCTGGCGCACTGCGGCAATTGTTTGGCTACGTAAGTGAATTATTGTAAATTGATGGGGTGAGTTTCTTAAACCTCAACGAGTGCAAGGCAAAAATCTTAATTTCTGAACCTCCCAGTTCTACAGGTTGCAGTCTAGTAATCTAAAGCTACTGTCAAGCAAATTTAGAGATGTCTTAGAAAATGTCCAATCAACTCAAGGCCAATAGTTTGTTTTTAGTTCACTTCATTCCCTCGTCCAGAAAGCTTGTTTCTAGAAAGCTCGCAACTTTTACAACACAACACTCAGTTGATTTGAGTCGATTGTCCAAAAGTCTTGAAATATGTGTCAAAACTCAGCTTTTAGTGCAGACACACAATCTCACCCTAACATTGAGCCTTTGATTGTATTAGTATTCAGAGTAAAACTCATCCCATGCTAGGAAATGAGTCTTTTCAACTTATTCACGGTTTTCAAGTTTTCCAGAGGTTCTAGGACCACCATGAAGCATGTTGATTTTGTGTTTCTCTGATGATTTAGCCTTAGATTTTGGGTAAATATCTCGCTGAGGGTCTCCAGTGGCGACCCATTTCTAGTTTACTGGTGGAAGGTTTGTTATGGAGCGGGAGAGGAAAGTCTTTTTCTGGTGCAACCAGATTAGCAGATGGATAGATGGCGTCTGAAGACTTGGTTGACCTCAAGCAGTCCTTCTTCTCTGACAGTAAACTTTGGAGCTCGCCATGTTTACCGGCAGGACAATTATGGGTAATTTTCTAGGAAGTGGCCAGTTGCTTAAACAGCAGGTAGCTGAGTCACGTCATGTTTAAATCAGCGGGGACAGCTGACTAATCACGCTTTCCTAAACGTATTGCTGGAAGAAGGAAGTGCAAATTCTTAAATGTTTTAGTTGCAGTCATGTCAAAGAGATTTTTAGGGAAATCAATAATTATGAGGCTTGTTGTTAAAGGGGCGACTGGGCTTATGTAAAATCTACTTTTTTTTAGCTTTACACTATGTCATAATGTTATTCCCTCATCAAAAACATACCTGGAGTGTTGCCTTGATTCTTTCATTCATGTTTGAGAAATCCTCTAATCTCCCATGGCAACCATTCAGCTGTGCAAAACCCCCGGGTGGACCTAGCGTTGACAGCTTCCCCACTTGGTTCCTACAGACTAGCCAGATGTTAGCAAACACCTGTTGCCACGTTGTTATTGGGTTAATGGAGGAGCGAAGCAGTGATGACTTCCTGAAGGCGGAGTTTCAGAGAGAGCAGGAGCCTCTTAAAGAGACAGAAGCCCAATTTCATTTGATATTTGTAGTATTGTTATAACAATTGAGATGTTTGCATGGATGCTGATTTTGCTTAGTAAGCTATCTAAGCTAACCTGGGCCGAATATTTCCAAATTCAATGCGATTAACCACTTCTCTTTTTTTTCCGGTTCAGTTTGACTGTCCACACCAACACCTGATCACAGCTGGACCAGTACGATCGAGAACTTACTGAACCACAACCTGCCTGGCACAAGGTAGCTCAACAACATTTAGAACTGGGGTGTTTGCCTCGTTTTCATCTCCGGCCACATAAAGACTGCGAATGTCCAGATGTGGCAGATTAAACGGTTTAAATATTGCAGCATTCTCTGTATTCGCTCATTACTTCTAAAACTAAATATTTATAACGGAAGTAAATAAAAACTGCCTTGATTTTACTGATCAGATCATATCTAAGCAGACAAATGTTATCTTTAAGTTCTATTTCTGTGGCTGCTGTAGCGTCTGTTTACTATAGAAAAGGTTAGCATGTAGCTAAAAAAGAACAATTTTGTAGAAAAGAGTGGGTCAAAATTAGTCCACAGTGACACAAATACTCAGTTATTATGTTTAGGGGGGGATGGTGGGATTACTTCATTTTGGTTAGGATTGTTTCTTTTCTCTAAATAAATGAAGTTATAACATGAGAACTAGTTTTCTTTTTGTTTTTCCAGGTTGACTTTGTCTGATATTAGACTTTTTTCAGTAAACCGAAACATTTACGTGCAACAAAGAAAGCAAAAAAAAACAAAAAACAAGCAAGTTATGTGACTTAAATTTATTTAATTAATCTTTTCCGATTCCTTTTATTATTGCAGTGACTTGGAACCATCAGTGAACAGGTGTGTGGGTGTGGGTGTGCGTGTGTGTGTGTGTGTGGGGGTGTGTGTGTGTGTGTGTGTGGGGGTGTGGGGGTGTGCGTGCGTGCGTTAAGTTTTGGGATCAGGATTTTTTCCAACTTTCTGTGCTGATGGAATTAAAGCTAAAGGACCGTTTCTGATTTGTTTTTGGGTTGTTTTCTTTTTCTCCTTTTATCTGCTCAGTCCATCATGGCGTTTGCAGCTTCCTTGCGAACGACGATCTTGTACACGCTCTCCCTGAAGCTGCTGTCAGAGGTCAGCCGCCGAGCCGTCGCCCGCAGCTCCTCCATGCCGTCGTCCGAACCGGCCACAGCAAATGACTTGGAGTGTTTCACTGGAACAATCAAAGTCATTCGTCAGAAAAAAATAACTTTGATTTTTTTTTTTTTACACAGTATTTAGCGGTTCTGTTCTCACATTTTACAAATAAGACAAAAATACTCTGATTGATTTCAACGCTTGTAGTAAAACTATAAGCGTAGTTTCAGGGTGGACTATTCACCCTGATGAATCAGGGTGAAGCCGAAGCTAAACTTTCACCACAGATGTTTTCTGTTCCGTTTTCTCTCCACAATGTTTGTTGAAATATTGCTAATCACTCACGCTGTTTGTTGGGAAAGCCCCCGAGAACAGAACGGGAGGCTGACCGGGAAGCATCCATATTTGCGAAAAGATTTTCTGAATTTTAAGACGGAATGCACGCTCACCAAACAGACCCAAACAGTAATAGTTCAAACGCGGCGACATGTGGGGGTATTATGCTCCCATCTTGTTCTGACAGCGACGGCACCAAGTAAAAGTAAAGACAGATGTCGTTTGCAAAATCCAAAAATGGCATGTTTAGAATATCATCCCGTCTGGAAAAAAGGAAAACAAACTCCCGCAAACGGTTTGTTGTAAAACAAAGCCGACGTTGACTACCCTCATCCTGCTGACCGCTGACTATCAAACACCATAAAGTCGGTTCCAGGAACTCTTCTGCATTTCTCATGTTTCAGCCACAAACCTCAGTGTACTGTAGGGAAATGATGCATGCTTTTCAAAAAAAAATGTTTTAAATAATGTTTTTATGGAGGAAAACCTGAAAAGTTTGGCATCCGTTCGTATTGAGTTGACATTTACGGAAATTTTATTTTTTTTTTTTAAAAAAACACACAGTTTCCAACTTAATGACAAAAACAACATTAATTGTATATTTTAGTATCATTCTGTGATAAATAATCAATTGATCATATGAAAAATAACACCTGCCAAAAATCAGCATAATTTATATTTAAATTATTTGTCGATTTATCATTTATCATTTTAAACCAGAGTTATATTGTGGAAGATCCATTAAAAAAATATATTTAAAATCGAATAAATTTTTTAATCATAAATTTGTAATTGTAATTGTTTTTCACTATAAAAGGCAACCTGGTTTTCAATCATTACTATGAAATACAAGTTAAAATAATTTATTGATGCGTTAATGTCATTCTCATCTTGATTGGCTGCCAGTCAAATTGATCCACAGCATTATGCTGCCACCACCATGTTTCACCGAGTTCAAGCTAATACTGTGCTGTGTTTGGTTTCTCTTTTCCAATGTTAGCAGGAAAGCGATTCGTAGCCACCGCTGTCAGATTTGTGCTTGTGAAACCGACCACTAGAACGTGAGTGGAGTGTGTGTGAAGCTCCCACTCACACCAGTGACGTCTGGAGGCTCTCCTCTGGATGCGGCAGCTCTTGATCCTGCGCGCGGCGGCTTTGTGCAGGTAGACGGCGTTCTTCATGATGGCCGGCAGCTTCGCCTCGATCTCCGCTGCACAGATGCACTCCTCAAAGAACTCTGGGTGAACGAACACGCACACACACACACACACACACACACACGCAATCGTTAAACACACAAAAGTCGTTGCAGTGAGAGATGACAGCAGATAATCGTGGTGTGTTCGAGTTTTACTGACAAAGATGACGAAATGTGCCTTTGTGCTTGTTCTACTGTTGACATCAGCTGCACCGATTTCATTATGAAACGTCAAACTTCACAGGAAGTGGATAAAAATGAGACGTTTTGCGTAAAAATAGCATAAGTAATTTTTATTAATGGTTTCAGGTGTGTTAGTCCTCAAAGGGAAACATCATGAGGTCTAAAAATATGACAATACAACCAGTGATGTGTGATGTCCACTCTAACGATTCAAATGTTTAAATAAAACTTCCCAACAAGGGTGAATATTATTTTATCAGTCAAATCAAATCAGCTTTTATTTGTATGCTGCCAAATTAGATTTTTTTTTCTTTTCTTTTCTTCTTTTTTTTTTTTTACCTCTAAGGGTTTCCTAATATACGAAGACGAGTGAAATATCCCGTCAGTTTTTAGCTGCTGACAATTGAATGAAGTCTTCATGGTTGGACATTAGGGGGCAGTACAGGCAATGACACAAGAACATTAAGAAGTGGAAGATTGTGCAAAAAGAAAACCCCATCAAAGTTCACAATCATACAAGAAAGCAGCCTTTAAAGTACCTGTACAGACCGCTAGATGAAATGTGATCATAATAATAAAACTGCTAACATTTAACTGAAGCTGCATCAGGGCTGCAGCTGCAGCGTCCTAAATGCCTGTAAACATTGAATACGACCGTCCTGGAGTGACCAGAGTTCTCCTTCAGCGACCTTCACACAGCAGGGCCGCTAATGCAGCTCGTTGGCACAAAGTGAGGTTAGCGAACGCTATCGAAACAAGCGCTAATCGCTAACACACTCACTTCTGAGCTGCGTCACGTCCCCCTTCATCTTCTCGTCTCTCTCCCTGGTCCGCTCCAGCGAGTTCAGGCCCTTCTCCAGGTCCTGCAGGGCCTCCTCCGCCTGCTTCAGCCTCTGCTCCAGCTCCATGCGCGACTGGATCTCCGCCTGGCCTCAAACACATTATACTATATTATATCGATAAATATTGTCACCTTCCCAAAGTAATGGCCTAAGTCATTTTTTGCCAAAAGTGACTTTTTTGTCAAAAAAAAAACCCAACAACTATATTATAAATTAAATAAAATGTACAAAATAGAAAAAGTAAACTTTTTTATTATTATTCTTAAACAAAAGTAGATAAGTAATTAATTATTAATAAAAATATATATTGTTTATTAGGAATATAAAATGCATAGAATCAATGTCACCTCTAAGCAGGTGGATTTTAGCTTTGATTTAAAGGAACTCAGTGTTTCATGTTTTGTAGATAAAAATGTTTATATTTGTTTTACTTAGAACTTGACTGTTTTAGCAGAGATTATTTTTTTTCTTATTATTTAAAAGTGCAGTGTTACGTAAAATCAACTTTTTTTAGCTCTACATCATGTTAGAATGTTTTTCCCTCACTAAAAACAAACCTGAAGTGTTGCTTTGATTTTGTTCCTTCGTGTTTGAGAAATCCTTTAGCCTCCCACGGCAACCATTCAGCTGAACAACATGCTTGACTGGACCGAGCCCCGCCTCTGCGGACGAAACTCCTCCTCTTAGCTGCCACCTCACAGCCTTACCCAACAACTCCAACACTCAGCTTCTTCAGACTAGCTAGCAGCAATTAGCAATAACCTGGTGGAACTGTGTGCAATGCTACTTCTAAGCAAAACACTAGAAGGTTAATAGAGGAGCAATGTCGTGATGATTTCCTGAAGACGGAGTTTCAGAAAGAGTAGGAGTTTCTTAAAGAGACACAGGCCCAATTTTAAATTTCTTTTAAAACGTATTTGATATATATAGCATTTTATAAATAAAGATAACATAGTTACTTGATTGTGTTACAAAATGATACCATGTGACTGGATAACACGTAATACTGCCCCTTTAAGACTGAAAGGAAGTTTATTTTATAAAAGTATTGAGAATAATCTTGATTGTTTGTTGTGTTGCCATAGATACAATCTGATGCCACTGAGCTCTTTGTGTTTGAGCTCAGTTTTTCCGCAAACAATAATCACTGATTGATTTTAAGCTAAGCTCATTAAGCCCCGCCCCTTCTCCCAGATTCCACCAAGTCTGTGTTGAAACGCCGTTAGTGTGGGGTTCTTATAAAGGAAAGGGGCCACAAATCTAATTTGGCTCCGGACCCCACGCCACCCGGGGCCGGCCCTGTGTACTCTGTCACCTTGAGCTCGGCCTCGGTCTGCTGCTTGTCCGCCGTGAGCTGAGAGAGCGACTGCTGCAGCGTCTGGGCCTGGGTGGAGAAGTACTCCTTCTCCTGCTGCAGCAGCTTGGAGCGCTGCTCGTTCTCACTCAGCCTGAACAGGAAGCAAGAAATACTGAACTCAGCTCATTTACAGTCATATTCTATAAATTAGATTACATGTCCCAAGCAAAACGTGCTTTTTACTTGTGCTTGAGTAACATTATTATGAGGTATCGTTACTCTTACTTGAGTAAAGCTTCTGGATGGTATGGAGGACCAAAACTGACATAAATTAAAAATAAAAGCAGAAATATATATATAGTTTTTCCTTTTTGTTGTACACGCATTTTCTTGTCATTTTTTTTTTTTTTTGCGTTTGTTCTTGCTTTTCCATTTGTCTATTTATGCAAATGAAGAGGGCGGAGTCTTAACACTTCAACTTCTGCCTATAGGTTGGTTAGCATCACACTCTACTTGGCTTCAACAAAGATGGATGATAAAGATGTTTATCAGTGATCTGAAGCTTGGCAGGTGCTATAGTGTTATAACTCCTGACGTTTTTATTTCTCTTGTTGCCACTCAGACAGAAGGTGTGTGTCAGTCAGCGTCTCTCATGGACACAAAGATCCAATGTCAGGTTGGTCATAGTTTGGACGAAGCTTTTGAAAATACTTTCTACCAGTAAATTGTAAGATTTATATAGATTTTTTAATTGAATGTCCATTCTGATAGACACGAGGAGAGTTACCACACAAAGAAAGAAAAAGTATCTGTAATCATTTTAGAACTTATTTCTGATTCACAAATCAATTCGTTAGATTTTTTTTTTTTTTTAGAGTTTTTAAAATATAAACTCACACCACTTGAATGACTTTATTTCTTTTTAGTTCCGAAGGGGTTAAAAAGTGTTTGACTCGCAAGCGGAGATCAATACGGTCTCATGGACACGCGAGGAAAAGCCCCGCACGTTTACGCAGCGAGATGTGAATCCGATGGGAGTCGGAGAGCGGCGGCCGACCCGCTCACGGGAACGCGGCGCTGCGGATCGCATCCGCAGCCGAGCATTAGTGCTTCACAGTCGATGGCAGCGACCTGTAACACCCCCACTTACTGCGCCTCGTCAATGAGCTGCTTGGCTTCGGATCGATACACATTTTCCACTGTACCATTAGCACGGACCGGCGGGAGAACATGCAGGGGGCGACCGCGAGGGGGCGCCGGGGAGCTCACTTCTCGTCGGCCTGCTCCTTCTCCTTCAGCAGGATCTTCATCTGCTCCTCGATGTGCCGCAGGTCCTGCAGCACCTCCGGGTCTCGGACCGCCTCTCCGTCCACGGGGTCCTCGCGCGCCGACCCCGAACTCTGTTGGTTCACCTCCTCCTCCTCCTGACCTTTCACCCCCAGCATCAGAAGCCTCCGCTGTTTCTCCTGGGAGAGCTCCTGAAAACAAACAACAACATCTCTATAGTTTATGCTGGGCTTCTGGTTGTTGCGTTGGTTTTTTACCGGTGCTGTTCATAGACTAAAGAGTGTAATCAGATTAATCGCCTCGCTGTGATTAATCACAATCAATCACTATGTACAACTTTGTAAGCTTGATAAGTAGATATGCACAAAGTCGTGGTTCTTGCAGGGATGCTTCCTTCTAACAGGTTCTAAAACACTCACAGGTTTCAGGACATCATGTATGGGGTCAAAAGTTCATTTGAACGTGATGAAAGCATCTGGAAAGCCTTGGTAGGAGGAAGTAACTGACTGTGTGTAAACGGTTAGCTCTCAAGCGCTCAGACGCATTAAGAATGAGGTAAAGAATTTATTGCGTTGTGGTGAAAATCTTGGAATTTACCTCTATGGACTTCTGAAGCGTATCTGTTAAGCAGCTCAGCTCTTCTTTTTCCCGGTCGACACTTTTCAGGGACTGAGTTGTGTCATCGAGGTCTCTGCAACGGCAAGAAGATCTTTTACGCAACACGCTCAGACAAATGGGCTCGTCGACTCTGGAAAATCCTGACGCGAAATGAACCGTTAGCTAGTTAGTTACAGTTTGATCTGCTCCTGCTCCGCCTTCAGCTCCAGAACCACCTCCTCAAACTTCCTCTTCTCCTCTTCCAGGACTTGGTTGAGGCGCTCCAGCTCCTGCAGAAATAAAATAAAATAAAAAATGGACATATTTGTTGAAGCTGTGAGGATACGGTATGAGACAGATGACTGGGAGAGAAAAATATTGAGCTCCTCTGCCTCCCCCCAGTGCTCCCAGCGCTAACTAGAAGCAACCAATCAGAGCCAGGAAGCGGATCTTAGCGCTGTCAATCATGAGCGTGTGCATGCTGCTCTCCCACATACATTTCTGTCCTTCCTCCTTTGATCTCTGCTTCAATACAGCTCAGCAATGCCTGTCGTGAATGCTAATGCTTAGCTAGCAATGTTAGCTAGCTGTGGCTAGTATGGCTAACAGTCAGCAGATAAGTGGTTTTCCTGTAGTCGTGAGCTGTTTCTTCGCCATTAACACACTTCACAGCACATTCACGGGGGTGATTAACAGCGCAAAGACCCTCCTCCCGCCTCTGATCGGTCATTTTTGACCGAGAGCGGTGCATTCCTTCTGACAGCATTAGCAGCCCAGGGAGATAATCAGATTCACAGATTATCTATCCCATATCACACTGTCACAACATGGAGACAGTTTTAACTGTCTTCATGGGTTTTTTTATGGGTTTTCTTACATATTACAAGTTACATACTGCAGCGTTAAATGCACTGGATGGTTTTTTTTTAACAAAAAAAAAAATAACAGAAACAAGAAGCTCACCTCCTTCTGTGCTCTTTGGTGACTTAACTCCTCTGTCTCTTCCATAAGTTTATCTTTAAGAAAACAAACACATTTTTTTTTTTAAATCCTTTTCTCTACTTACTTACTTGAGCTTTCTCATATTTACCCAGGTATTCTTGTTTCTCCTTGGCCAGCTGCAGACCCTGAGCCTCCAGGCTCTCGATCATGGCCTCCCCGAGTTGTGAGTTCTTCCATGTGCTGCCCGTCAGCGTGAAGGAATTGCAAGGAGGAGGAAAAGATTCAAAACCCCTGACATAATTTTATCGGCTACTTCGATTCCTGCAGAGGGATACTCACACTTTCCCTGATTCCTGGAGCATCTCTATCCACTGGACCTGCTCCTCCTCAGACTCAGCAGCCAGGACGATGGTACCCTGGGGGAGGACGTAATGCACGCAGCATCAGCTTTGTGCCGGTAATGGCTTCGAGATTATAAACATTGGATTTCTGTCTTTGTCTTTGATGGGGTAGTAAAGTACTGAAGTCCGGGATCGGAGAGATTTTTTTAATTATTATTATTATGAAATCAGGTGGAGATTTAGATGTTTGCTTCAACTCTTAAAAGTTAAAATAGAGTAGGCCTGTCGCAATGAACAATAAATCAATTAAATGCATCATGAGTTAAAACAAGCTCAATAATTTCCATTTGAATAATTTATCGTCTTTCTCTTTTTTTCTTTCTACCAAAACTGGATGTCAAAAGTCTTGGTGTATTTGGTCTTGACTAGCTGCGTCTTCGAAGGACAATTTTGTTTAGAGAAACTTTATAAATCATTTTATTTGTTAGGGAAGAAAATGGTGTTTTACCAAAACAATAAATGATGTCATAAATGAGGTCAAATCACCCAATATGTCATTAAAATATAGGCAAAATGACCAATAGTATGATGTTGAAAATGAGGCAAAATGAGACATAATCTAATATGAGGTCAAAAATTAGGTAAAGTGACCCATTGTATAGTAAAACTAGGCCAAATTACACAAAGTATAGGATGAGACCAAAGGACATGTAGTACATTATGTCGCTAATCAGGTAAACTGACACATATTATATAGTATGAAGTCAAAAATGTGGCCAAATGACAAATAGTATGATGACATAAATGAGGTAGAAGGACACAATAAGTTTAGTATGAATCAGATATGATGTACACGTAGTATGAAATTTCATTGAAAATGAGGTAGAATCACAGATAATATACCATGATGACAAAAATCTGGCCAAATGAGATATAGAATAGTCTCACGTGAAAAATTAAGTAACACGTTTTCTTAAAACTGCTGATTTTGGAGGACACACCTGGTCGGCCCATGCTGATGAGAAACTGAATTTACTCCACGGTCTGATGTTTGTATTCCAGTAATTTCAAGTTCATGATTTCACTAATCATCGTAATCAATTTTCTAGACTTTTATGGTGACAGCCTTGGGCTAGATGGTTTGAAAAAGTGGACGCAACTGGTTCATCTACCAGGATAACAATCAAAAACACAGATTAAAAGTTGCTTGGCAACGGGCCAAGGCAGGCTCTGGGTTGGCTCCGACCTCAACCCTGGTGAAAATGTATGTGTTATGCTTAATAGCCAGGTAGGTACCAGGAAACTGTTTAAATAAACCCAATCAATTGTAATAGGAACTGGTCAAACGGTGCTGAGGCGACTCACGGGAGCATTTATCTAATACAGAGAAAACTCAATCCTACTGTAAAATCTTCAAGGTTGACCACAATGGCAAAAGGCATCCCCATGTCCTCGTTGGCTGACACCACGCATCCTCCCAGAGGAATGACTCCCTGGCACAGAAAACAGACCAGGCGTTTTTAGGAGGACGCGCTCAGAAACTTGGCGGTGGCCGTCGCCAGGCGTTCTGCTCACCTTGGGATGGATATTGAAGTACCTGTTGCTCTCGAAGCTCCTCTTCTCGCTCTCTGCGTAGTAGAGCAAGAAGCTGTCTTTGATGATGAAGAATCTTTCGTACCGAGGAGACAATGAAAGCAGCAGTGAGTGAAACCTGATGGGGCTGAAAAGAACCGACATCCGCCAACGCTCTCGTTGGTCAACATCAGCAGCCTTGCTAGGCAGCTCAGCTACCTTTAACTTTCTGTGCCAACCTGTTGGCATAGGAGTGGAACGGAGCGATAGTTTAGGAATGAGAATCAGAACGCCTTAGAATATGAACCAAGCAATAAAAAGCATGCGCTTTAGAAAAATATCAGATTAACGGTAATCTCTTGAAGCTAACGAGTATGTCCCGCACCAACGCCAGAACCTCCATTAATGACATTTCTACCTCCAAAGTAAATAATCTCCTGTGTTTTGGCCATAAGTCTCTCCTTACCACACAAGTCGGGTTAGGCCCTTTAATTGAAACTCCTTGGCGAGAGAGCAATTGGATTTTGCTTTAGACTGGTGGTGTGGTGGCTACAATGTTATGGCTGAAAAGTGAAAAGGTTTTTTTATTAGCTCAATCTCTTGAAATTAAAGCAATCATTTTTGAACACACACACACAGATGTCTTCTTGAATACACAAAACTAACTTGCAAGTAATTTTTCAGCACAATATAGGAGCTTGTTTTAAGTCAATAATTCCTTAATAATACCTTAGTACTGATGAAAAACTACTAGCTGGAAGTGATCAGGGATATTTTTCCCTCATAATAAGTTAAAATACCTTGTTCCATGGACTGATCACTTCCAGCTAGTACTTTTTCATCAATATTAAAGAATTATTGACTTTAAACAAACTCCTACATCGCTCCGAAAACTGACCGGAAAGTCAGTTTTGTCTTCTTCCAAATATATTTGCACTGGAAACTAGACCAGAAATAAGATTTTATGTTTTTGCAGTCACACGTTTTTGGAGCAAAATAAGAATTTTTACTTTACATAGCGTTTAGATTCAAATTAAGTGACAGATTTTCTGTAAGTAAAGAATTTTTTAGATGCTTTTGACTTGCCTTAAAATGCAGTACGAGTGCAGGATTTAGCCAACTACCTGAAATAACCCAGAAAAGCAAGTAAAGAAAAAAGAGAGAGATCACGCACTGTAAAAAACAAAAAAAAAGTATCCATGATAAACACTAATCAACTTAAAATGTTGATTTGATGGGAAGCTGCTGTTGATAAATTAATTGGTGAAAACTGTGATTTGGACATTCATTGTTTTCATGTTCATTTTACGGAAAACATTTGTCTTTTTTCTACCTCTAAGCTAAAATGTTTGCTTTTACAGCAAAAACATCGACTCCAGCATCATTTTTAACCGTAAAATGTTTTTTTTTTTTTTTATGCCAATACTGTCTAACCGTGAAAGAATAAAATGTTTAAATTTGACGGTTTTTTTGTTTTGGTTTTGGTTTTCACAGTGCGCATGCCCCCTCTCCACTCACCTGCGGGACCACTTGGCCGACGGCCGTCCGAAGGGTCTCTTCCACAGCACGCCGTGCAGCTGCACCTTGGTGCTGATGTCCAGCGCTTCGGAGTCTGACTGCTCCATGGACGTCCAGGGTGACAGCAGAGAGTTTCTGGATGAAGATGAGAACATCCCCTCAGCAGAACTGTCCTCGCCCTGGGAGGTGGGGGCAAAAATACAAAACAAATAAATAAATAAAATTTTTAAAAAAATGTAGATATAGATATAACAAAAGAAAGAAAAGGGTCGCACAGTCTGTCAATAACAATTAGTCCAACAACATTCGATCAGAAACAAACACGCAGAGATCCTGCAGGCGCGTCCAGGAAGCAGGAGGCAAATCCCAATAACTCAGCAGGCTGGAATGATGCGGCTGCCAATACGCTCATCAGCTGGAGGCAGACAGACCCGCACCGCATCGCGAGCACATCGGGGAGGGAGGGAAGCTTTAGGAATGAGCTGCTAAATCTGAAGCCGGTCGATACAGTCCGGCCAGTAAAAGCTATTATTCAGATTACAGCACTCTCAGTTTACAGCTACCGGCAGGTATGACCTATTGGGTCTCTCTCTCTCTCTCTCTCTCTCATTTATCATTTGCTCCCTCCGTATGTTTCCAAAGCAGCGAATGGTGAGGAGGACATCTGTTTGTATGGCAGGACTTTCTAGTAAAAGGGACTGGAGAGGCTGACATGCAGCTTCAGTGTCATCAGGATCAGATTAATTCCCAGCACATGTGTCTGAGTGGAAGAGCGGGATTATACGGATCCTGACGGCTCGGCTTTAGCGTCCAGGACGGTGAGACGCATTAGAGCCTCCAGATGAAACGGCCTGGACGAACTGGACAGAGAGGAAAAGTCTCAACGTTATATAACTTGGTCTATTAAATATGTTGATTTGTTTTTTTTAAATCATGTTAAATTGCAATTTAATGTCGTTTCCCGTGATTTTATGAATCACTGCCAACATTTTCAGGTTTGACTTTGAAGTCCTCTAATTTGACCTCCACCAAAACTGGATCCAGTATAAACTAATGACTGTTAGTTTAACTAACTAACTAACTAACTAACTAACTAACGACTGTTAAAAAACCTACAATGTTTTCTACCATTGTAGGTAAAAAACAAAGGAGCAGAAAATAATAATAATAAAACACACTCAGAAACTTTGAGATTAAGCTCGAAATCTCAAAATTTTCTGGAATGCATTTATTGATTTTTTTTTTTTTAGAAAATTTTATTTTGAAAAGTCAAAAATGCTACTTTTGGAAACATTTTTAAAACTCAGAAATTTTTCCCATTTTTTTTTTGTAACTTTGGAGAATAACCTCAAAATATTTGAGTTTTTTTCTAGCAAATTTTTGACTTTATAGACTCAGAAATGTCCATTTTTTTATTTTTAGAAAATGTTAAAATTTTTTGGTGGAAATATATATATTTTTTTCTAACTACAAAAGCTCTAATACATAGTCATAGTAAACAGTTTGCCCTTCAAAAGTCACTGAATTTCAATCAGAGACAAATGTCTTGGCAGTATTATGCAAAATCAACTTTTTGCCCTGTACATCATGTAATGTTATTCCCTCATCAAACACATACGTTTAGCATTTCCTTAATTCTTTCCTGCATGTTTAAGAAATCCTTTAATCTCCCACAGCAACCGTTCAGCTGGGCAAAACGCATGGGTGAAAGTAGCATTGAGAACTCCACTACTCTGCTCCTGCAGACTAGCCAGCCACAATTAGCAAACACCTGTTAACACATTAAAGGATTCACAGAGGAGCGATGCTGCGATGAAATTCCTGAAGGTGGAGTTCCAGAAAGAGCAGAAGTTCCTTAAAGAGGACCAATTTCAAGGAGTTAAATTACCGAGACGAATTGCAATTTTAGCAAGCAAAGGTAACAGATTTACTTGATCATGCTATAAACACACTGCTGCCCCTTTAAGGTCGTTTTAACAGTAAATTTCTGAAAGATATGGACGATTTCGGGCTTAACTGTAGTCTGCAACCGCAAAATAATTCATACAAGTACAAGAAAAGATAAAAAAGACAAGAAATTCATGTAGGAAAAAGTATTTATACACATTTTTTTTTAATACTCCACTGAGCTCATGGAGAAAGGTCGCCGTGTGGAGCATACAAGCTTACAGACACGCTGCTGTGAGCGGGTACAGTGGCACATCAACACCATACAGACAGATGAGCAACCCGCTCAGATTTTCACGGACTTTCAGTTTTATTGGGACTGGAGTAGAAGCAGGGGCTGACGGATCCGCATTTAGGAATCACATTAAAAGTGTTGCACTGTACACACCATTTACAGGCTTCACCGCAGCCAAACGAAGCAATCTAACCCCAAATCCTTACCGCCCGCTTCTGGTTTATTGCTCTTTCTTATTAGTGAGAGAATCGTCCAACACGTTAAAAGTTCTTCACAGACATTATACTCTATTCTCCTGAGCTTATGGTCCCTAAAGATGCTTTTTTTTTTTTCTTTTTTCCCTTCCGTAAGACACGTTTGTCATTCGAGATGCCCTCCACCTGAACTCTACAATCACTTAAGACAAATATGTACAGGATGCTTTCATTTACAGTGAGTTTTACAGGGAGAAGAAACCATTAGAGATAGAAAGTGAAACCATAAACAAAGAAAAAGCGACGTGACAAAAATGGCGGGCGTCTTTAAAGATTGGCCTTTGCGTGTGATTCTTACGGGAATCCATGCAGCGAAAAGGGAGCGGACGCAGGCGCCGAGAAGCTATTTAGCCTTCCCAAAAGTTTAAGAGCAACGCTTGATCGATAAAGTGACACCTGAAACCCAGAGGTTTGCAAGCTGGTCCATCTGGGTTTTCCCCCCAATTGCATGGTTGTCACGGCGACGCCGCCGCCATCTTCTGCTACTGGTTTCTTAATTATGGCACTTGGAAAAAAAAGAAATCAGAGAAATTTACACTCTGTACAGGTATATGTATATATATTAAAAAAATGATTTTCACAAGCAAAAAAAATAAAATAAAAATAAATCACAAGCTCAACCAACGCCAAATCTCACTGTACGACAGCCACCCGGTTTAAAAAAAAAAAAAAAAAAAGACGATAAAACCCGAAGTGGGAAAGTTAAACGAGCATGATAATGCTAATCTGCTTGGATCTAAACACATTGAGCTAAACAGGGGAGAAAAAAATAAATAAAATAAAGAAAAATCGACGTCTCAACTTAAGATTTCGGAAAGAGTTAAATTATACGTATTGTGTCGACAGATAAAACATCGCTGAGTCCCTTGGTTGTCTCGGCTCTGATTCCCCTTGTTCCGGCTGTCGATCGAGTCGTGGAGTCCCTGCAGCGACATCCGTCCGGTCCAGCAGAGAGACAATTTAAACCTGCAAAGTCTGAAGTCTCAATTCCAGCGTCTTTCCCTCTGTACACGCGTCCAGAGTCCGGCCCCCCGGGGCCCCACTCCGCGGGTCTAATGGTGGTGGCCGACCGACAGCACCAGAGGGATGAGGCAGCCTAGAACCAGAGCGCCCACCTCCACTTTGCTCAGTCCCTTCCCGCCGTTGCCCCCGGCGGCGGTGTGGCTGTGGCCGCCGCCGCCGCCGCCGACCTCGGGGAGAACATGAACGGTGGCCACATAGAGGAAGGTGCCGGCGGAGAAGAGCATGGCCACCCCGGTGGCATTGATGTTCGACAAGGCTTCTTTGCTGCTCTGTTAAGGGGAAATAAAAGTAAACGAGACAACGGTGTGAAACAGGAAGCTGAAGAATCCCATTTAAACTTTCAACACGTGAATGTGGGCAGCCATTTTTTTTTGTTGTTGTTGTTTAACTGGATTATTTTTAGCTTTAAAGAGATTAAAATGTAATGTTTACCATTTATATAAATGAATAAAGAACATTTTATGAATACTTAAAGATGGAGTATATAACTCTTATAAAAAAATATGCTTTTTTTAATATGTTTGTTAAACCTATCATGTCGTGACAGCATAGTGAGACAGAATCTGTGAAAAACATAAAAAAGCTCCTCTGCCTTCTCTCAGTGCTAACTAGAAACAACCAATCAGAGAAAGGGGGAGGGTCTCTGCGCTGTCAATCACTCATGTACTCATTGCTCACACACTCCTTCTTTCTCTCTCCCACACTACAGCTGGTTCATTATAACATAGCCTGTTGTGAATGCTAAGGCTAGTTAGCATGGCCAAAAATAATGGTAGATAAATAGTCTTCTGAGGATTTTCTGAAACGGGGGCCCAGGTGTCAACAGAAAGAAAACATTTCTATTACCACCGTAAGCAAAGATTCGACCCAAGCGGAAACCCAAACGCGGCTCACCTGACTGAGGCCTAAAAACGTGATCATGGCAAGAACGGGGGCAGCCAAGGCGAACACCAGCAGGTGTTTGCGGATGCGGTTCCTCTCGAGGCCGGCGTGCATCAGGAACGAGACCAAGCCGAAAGCCGCTGGAGCCTAAAAAAAAGGGTTAGAGGGCAGAGCAACGCAGTTCACTGCAGAGTAAACCGACCTCAGAGCAGATTTCTTCTGCAGTTATTTCTGAGCACTAAAACGTCCACATACTGTTGAACAAACAAAAAAGCGAGAGAAGGTAGAAACATAGAGCTATAACGAGGCCCGTCACGTTAGCAAATTCTGCTGGATGTTAAACTGCCCCCATAATTATTGCAATAAACGATAATATTGTTGTTTGGAGACCATATATTAATAATGACCATGCAACTTTGCTCTCTCAAAGATCAATAAACTTTTAACACTTAGCACTGGAAGATGTTTTAAACTTCCAAAATAAATAAACAAAACAACCAAAAACAATAAATAAATTAAAACTAAAACCCACACACACAACAGAAACCAGAAATAAAATGGATTATGTAAACAAAACAGCTGATTTTAATTTATGATGTCATTAACCGATTTACAGATTGTGGAGACAGACTAATGCATAGCACATAAATATATAATACAGATTTTAAAAGTGATATTTTTTTTACCTTGTGTAGCATAATAGCTACAAAAACAATGAGCTGAACGCTGGTCTGAGACGTCGAGGCAGCAGCTCCTAACGCCACTCCGTCAGCTGGAAACAAGCGTCAACACAGCATCCGAGTCCATTTAGTCGATTCAAATCATCAAAACTCAAACGTCAGGAGTGTAATTTGTAAACAAATAAATTGTGCTGTGATCCACTTAATTACAGCTGCAAGATTACTGGGAAAAGTAAAAGGTATCACTTTACAGTAAAGCTCCCCTTTATTAGCCTGCGGGAAGCTAATAAGCAGTTCATGGATATGTTAGTTCATCTTTAAACACTTTATGAAGCAGTAATAACTGTTTATTATGCATTAATTAAGGGTGACCGGCGTCTTGCCAAGTCTGTTCTTTTATCAAGAGATTTTCTACTAAACAACCTGTAAGCACAACAAGCATTCATTGCTTTTTTAGCATGTGGTCTCCATGCTTAATTAATGCATAATAAACAATTGATAATGATTTATAAAGTGTTTATGACTGGATAAGATATATATTTATATAGACTATTTCTTAGTCATCTATAAGGGGAGTCTTATTGTGAAGTGGACCACTTCTGTACCATCTGCATCTTTCGAACATCTGCATCTTTGACAGAAGATGAACCAACGACTTACCTGCAGCATGGACTACAAGTCCCAGAGTGGTGGTGATTTTCGAGCTGTTGACTCTTGCCGACTCTGGATCTAAGATGGGCAACAAAAATATAGCTGTTTTTAGAAGACAAACTGGCATCGCTTCTGTGCATTTCCACCAGCTACCAGCTGAAGCAGCTAATGAAACGTTAGCTTCTGTGACTAGCTGGCGTTTCACCTTGCTGACCTTCAGCGTTGTGAACATGAGCGCTGCCTATCTGGTCCACCAGCAGCATGAAGACAAAGCCCAGCACCAGGGAGACGCCGATGCAGGCGTGCAGCTGCTCGTGGCCGTGCTCGTGTTTCCCCGTGGCGTCCAGAGCCGCCCCGGCCTCAGCCTTGGCCTCGGACACTTCGGCCGCCTCGGCCCCACTGTGGCTGTGGTGAACGCCTACGGGAAAGAAACGTGGACGGACCGGTAAATGTCCAACGCACGCAAGCGATGGGATTAAAACTGCACAAGAACCACCTCGAATTATAAGCGGCGAAAGTAAGAGCTAGACAAATGCAAGTATAAACGTAGATATGAAAACAGAGAGTCGTTGGTGTTTTGTTCTCCATAGTCAGCTGAACTTTACTCTGTTTGAATAAGTCCTACACAGGTCAAAGTTCAAATAAAAGCACTGCAAAAGTATTGATTTTCTTTTTCTTTTAATAATAAACCGCAATGTATTTTATTTATTTAATGTGATACAGCAACAAAAAAAAAAAGAGCACACAATAACAAAGTGGAAGGAAAATTATTCATATTATTTTTCAGAAACAAATTATAAACAGAAATCTGAAAAGTGCGGAATGCAGAGTTGATACTTTAACACGCCTTTTGTTAAGTTTGCATCTTCAAATCTGGGGGATTTGGCCACATCTTTGCAAAAGTGAGATAAGATGGAGAGATGCGACTCTCGACTTTGACTGGGCCATTTAAAGACATTAATATGTTTTAATGAACCTATTCCATCATGTATCTATCGGGTTGCAGTCCCTCTGGAAGCTGAACCCCCCTCCATCCCCCCCGGTTCTTTATTGTTTAATACAGTGGTGAGAAAATTATGCATCAGCACAAAAAAAAAAAGAGAGAAAAAAAAAAAAGGAACTGTTGATTTTGCATGAGTTTCTACCATCACGGAATCACAAAAAACTGGAGGAACTGATTGACATAACTTGGTGTTAAGAGTCTAGAGGGCCATATAAAAAAAAACTACGGCGGGCCCGATTTGGCCCCCGGACCTTGAGTTTAACATGTGCTGTGGTTCAGTAGATTTTTTTCAGCGTGATATGCATCATTAGTTCTTATCTGATCACAGGAGTGTCCTGCAAATATCTCTCTACAAGGGAAGTGGGAACTTCAACAATAACTTTTTTTTTATTTTTAGCGCTTTCTCATAAACCTGACTTCATTTTAAAACCCTCCCAACTTTATCCCTGATATACTTCCTGTTTTTTATGATGTTGTTTGTTCAAACACTGAGATTAAGCCGGAGAAGACGCATTTACTCAGTAGGTGATTTCTGAAGGCATGTGGACAAACAGGATTGTGTTTCCAAGTAAAAGGAAAGCTGGGTACAAATTCACATCACGTTTTTCAGATATATTTTTGTGTTATTTTCCTTCCACTTTGTGCTGCTTTGCCCATTAACATACACTGAATTATGTGCCGTCATTATAAAACGTGGAAATCATTAGAGGTGGAAGAAGACATTGCAAATCAAAGTTTAATGAAATAATAATAGTAATAATAAAAAAACTCTAAACTGAGACTCAAATTGATAAAGATGAACTGACATGTTTGGACAGTAAGAGTTGTTTTTAATGCAGCTAGTCCATCAAAATGCTCTGTACTAATTTCAAATAGATCTCTTCTGTTTCTACAGCTTCAGAATGATGTGCTTTACTTGCAAAAGTTGAGTTTTTCACTTTTGAAGCAGCAAATGTTTCTATAGAAATCTCCAAACTGCTTGTTTCGTTCCTTTAAAATAAACTAAAACACATACGTCAAAGAACAGGGAATGCGACCTGCTAAACAAACCACACGGAACATACTTTTGTTGTGGTTCTTAAAGCAACATTACAGAGTAAATGTGTGAAGACAAACTTACCGGCTGCGTTTTTAATTTGATTTCATAGATCACAGCCGTGTGTTTTCTCCAAAGACAGGGAAGCATTGACATCTTTATCTCAGCTTTTTAAAGACGTAAATAGTTCTTGTCGTGCCTACTAAAGTATGCGTCAGAATAATTTCTCGAAGTATATAATCTTAATATGTTAACAAAAATAAAAGACTATCTGACTGCACATTAAAAGTGCCCGTCTTTCCAGAACAAACAGAAATTTAAACGTGTTTCTCTTGAACTTTTGGGAAAGAGATGCTTTTTCTGAGAACTTTCTGTGATCAGAAAAAAATGGCTCAATTCTCAGATGATTTCTTTTAAACTACCCAATAGTTGGTTAGTTTAGTTTATTTTACCCCCCCCCCCCCACCCTTGTGCAAAAGCACTTCTTCACATCTAATCAAGCTGCAGTCATAAACATCAACAGATTGTGGGGGATTCTGTGTGACAGAACAATGACTAAAAAGATGTTAAAACAGATTAACATCAATCTGCCAATAGAAACAGAGAAATTAACCACTTTTCTATAATATTGTGTATTTATATGTAATTGTTCATTGATATGGGCAATTTGTAACATAAAAATGAGCTTGGAAACAAAAACAAATACATAATTTAAAAAAAGGGACAGCAGAGATACACGGCTCACATGGTAGAATCTAATGTGTTGCATAAAGTTCACATGAGTTTGTGGTTTTAACAAGTCAAAATAATGAGCTAAATTTAAAGGAGTCTGAAAGCTTTCGCACAGCCCCATGCATTAAAAATCCAACTAATTTATTATGTTGGAGACTTTTAGAGACCCTACAAACTTAACGGTCAAACATCAAATAATGTAACCCTCTAGGTGTTTGTCTAGATGCTCATTAGAGTGAAGTTATATTTATAAGCTGACTCAAAGTCAGTTCTTGCATGACTAACCACTGAGTTAGTCTTTCAGTCACTCTACCTTCAAGGATCTCTTCATAAAGTGCGTGGACTCCCTCGGGAATGATAACAGCCAGCGCTGTTCCACAAAGCAGCCCTGCTCCCAGCACGGTGATCAGCTTCAGTTTCTCCTGGGGGAAAAAGAAAACACACACAGTCACGAACAGAACCTCAGCACAAGACAAAACACTATTCATTCAGTCGTTATGATGTGAAGAGTTTCTGATGGGGGAGATCAATACTTTTGGGGCTGAACTTTTCCATTAAAGCTGAAAGAGGTCGTTGTTGTGTTGTTCTAGATTTGGTCGAAACTTACCTCCGAGAAGTTGACAGCAAGAGGTATCGTTCCGGCCACGTAACACCCCACCAACATCGCAAGAGACAGCAGGCTGATTGAGCTAAAGTCGTCCATGGCTGCACTTTCCTTTTTCAGCTAGCCTACTGCTAAACCATCAAAGTGAAGCTTTTAGCACAGAACCTGAAGCTTTCACGGCTCACCACCATGCCCTGGACGTAGCCACTCCTCAGGAAGGCTTGATAATTTAACAGGAGTCTACGAATAATGGTCTGTCAGACTCCAAAACAAACACAACTATCAGGAACACTGCAGCCTCTTTGGCCTCAATAGCGCCGCTAATGCTAACTAGCTTCAGTTAACATCCGACTCACGGGCTTGAAAAGCTAAAAAAAAAAAAAAAAACTTGAATGCTACCACGTCAGTCCTCCATTGTTCTGCTACAAGATGTATCTTTTCCCAGTTTGGGTGTCTGGTCAAAAATTATATTGCAACTTCTCGAGGTGTTTAGCAGGAATCAACAATAAAAGAAATGCTAACAGAACATCCTCCTGTTTTAGTGCCTGTCAAGTACTTCCGGGTCACAACTCTAACGCGGAGGTTGCCACGTACCTGCGAGACTCGTTGGAGGAAAGAGAAAATGTAAAGCCATGGATTTTATGTAAAATGTTTTTTATGGTGTCTTTACGTTTTAGGAAAAAAATACAAATAACTTAAACGCTTTAAAAATGTTATTTGATTAACATATTCGTAGTTAAGTTAATTTATTATTAATACTTTCATTGAAAAAATGTTTTATTTTTAATTTATTTAAAAAAACGTTTTAAATAAATTTGTGAATTCTTAAGTTCTGGTCAATATGTGTGTGAATGTCTCTGGGGGAGACATTAATGGTCTAGTTTAAAACGGCACATTTTAAACTAGAGTTTTAATGCCAAAATCAGCCATTAAATTAGAATTTATTCAGAATTGTCTCTAATGCAACCCCACTTTGGATAAATTTCCATTGTTGCAGGGGGGGAAAAAACACTTTATAAAGCTGCCAAAAATATATTTTCTCTCTTTCCCAGGCAGAATTCAATACATTCGTTTTTCAAGAAACGCACTGATAGCCCTATTGAGCTCAATCTCAATCTACTGGAAGAGGCTTAAAAGTCAGGACCGCACCAGAAATTTAACTTTTTGTGGGTCAGAAGATGTATGATTTCTCTACGATTTACATTTATCCAAATATTAGATTGTATGTATTTGTTATTGTATGTATAATGATATTCTTGTATTTGTAAATAAAAGAAGCTGCTGTGTGATACTTATGAAAAAAAAAGAACAATTCAAGGACTTAATTGAAAGTCCAACATAACAGAACGCCTGCAAAGACATCCAACTGGAACTGTCAGATTTCGGATAAAAATCTGTTTTTTGGGGGTTTTTTTTGGTTAAATCAACACACATATCAAGTTTTATATGTGCTGAGAAACAAGTTCAACTGACCATAAAACATCAAAGTTTGCCAAAAATATTATTCTAGAAATGTCAGATTTTCATTCTTATTAAGCTCATCAAGCACAAGACGATAGATGCAGTCAGATTGATCTCCATTTTAGGTGGGAAAGATGGCTAACTTTTAGCGGGGGGAAATAAGAGCAAAAACAAACTCCAAACATTTAAACTTTTGTTGTTTTTTTTAAAAAGCACGTTTATTAGTTCACCTGTCAGGGCAGAGCTTTCACAGAACACTAGCAAATCAAAGCAGTATGTACAATGTTCAACAACCTGGAGAGCAGGCAGTGAAATCCAACTGCCTTTTTCTCTAACAACGCCAAAGAAAGAAAACAAAAAAAACCCAATAAAACCAAAGTTTTACCATGCTTGAGGTTTGTGCAAACTCTCTGCTCACAAACTGGAACCTTATCATACAGACACATACACTCACACAGACACGCATACATACAAGGTAGCAGCTCCTTGCAGGTGGAATGGAGAGGAGTATGAGCACGTATTTACAGTCTGGAGGACTGGAGGACAAACTGTAGCTAGCTGCAGTGAAAGCTCGGGGGGTTCATAGTCTTTTACTTCACCAGTCCAATCTTCTTGGCTTCTGTTTCATAAATGAGCAACCTCCACATTTTTACTATGAAGACTTCTGCTTCTTCATCGAGAACCTGAAACGAAACGAGATCAGGGGAAGATTCCAGTAAAACTTGAAACTGACAGTCCTGCCAAGACACATTTCTAGATTTCTACAACATTTAGAAATCTTAAAGCGCTCACACAGTAGAAAGGATTTGTTTTGAGTGAGACTTCTAAATTTGGCGACCTTTTCAAAGGCTAAGTCGCAACACTTTGTTAGCATATAAATCAATATCAGCTGTCAAAATGGGATATTTTTAAGAAGGGTTGGGCGATATGAACTTAAAATGTTATTTTGTGGTACTCTTGCGGTAACAATAAAATTGACAACATATGTAGTTTTTTATGTAGCTGTATGACTGCATAACACAGCAGTCATAGCCAAACAAACACAAGTACAGCTTTTGAGAAACACTTGTAATATGAGACTTTTGTATGGCACCGGTCGCATCATTTTTAAATTTATTGATATACCTTTATTAAACAAATGGTGGGAAAAAATAGTTTTAGGGGTATTTAAATGTCACCAATTGGAATTTACTGTAACAACGATAAATCACAATACATGATAAACGATACAATAAATACTCACCTCTATTTTTGAACTGTGCCACTTTTATTCTCTTAAAAAAGCTAGTTGTTTCATTGCTCCTTTTTTAGGTCATAAACACCTTTGCTCATGATAAATTTGAGAACCTAAAGTTCACTTTGAAATCCTGATTTAAATAAATAATAAACTGTGGGTGAAAGAAACATTTTAAAGAGCAGCTCAGCCAGGAACAAAAAAAAAACCCTCTAAATATTGATATCTAAAATGAGAAAATCCACTTTTCATACTCAACTCTTCCTGCTTTCCTTCCATGCCTATGTAATGAAGGACTTGAAGTGTGCTGTATTAATTAACTTCCTTATGAATTGTGTACAGAAGTAGATAAATCTCACAAATATTTTAATTAATTGCATATTGTTTTCTAAAAAACCTTGCAGTACAGCCATTTATTCTGCTTCTGATCCATGTTTGGACCATCTGGCTCTTATGAAATATAAGATTATGATCCCTGGCCAAACCACTATAGCTCTAAGTGACCTTCTGCTGGCATATTTAATTTATTCATAGTAATAAAAGCCAGTTTTTCAAATGGATAACTATGAGCAGACTGTACAGTCGGTAGAAAATGTTTCACAGCAGATGGCTCCAATAACTAAAGCTAAAAAAGTGAAATGTCCTGCATCAATCACTGAATTGGATATGGATATTTTTTTTCCGTTACATATATTTTTGTAGATAATTATTAATCTAACTTACTTAAAGCTTTAAAGGCGTAATACTGGAGAATTGAGACAATATTGAAACATTTTAACATACCATAGCCACATCATCAAGGATCCCCTGGGGAGTGCTGTGTGCCATTATCTGGACGCAAAATGGAAAAACAGATGAAGTAAAGAAGCATTCCAAATTTTATATATACTTTATATATATATATATCTTAGCCGCTATGGTCCTTGTAGACCACACAGTTGCCCGAGACTGCAAAACCAGACACACCAACCTGTGCACGGCGTGGATTGATTACAAG